>JAHREE010150591.1:116895-134294 GCA_033628505.1 Tringa tobata
ATTAGGCTTTTGGGCTCAACAAAGCCTTCCTGCATGCTGCAAAGCAGAACTTGGTTGGCAAAATTAGATTGGCCACAGGGAAGAAAGAACACCTTGAGTGAAACATTCATTCCATGTTGACAAATTGTTTGTAATCAGGTCTGAGAAACTGGAAACTTGCCTTTGATTTTTTGTTTGTTTTGTTATTAGTGTAAATGTCATTTCTTGTTCCTAATAAAAATCATGCTGCATCCTAATATTCTCTTTTTGTTTTATTCCAACCTTTCTTCACATCTCTCTCCCTTACATCCCTTGATTAGTTGATGATTATAAATATACCTAAGTGCATAGGGCCAGGTTTTGTTCTCTGCAATGCACAATTCCTCCTTCCCAACAGCTAGAACCAGAATCTTACAGGGTTAAAGCCATCAGAAAATGCTTTTTCACTGGGAAGTATGTGCACTTCAGGTCTCAGTTGAAGAATACTTATGCAGATTGTTGTTATTAGGGTTAGTATATGCCAATATTTAGCATAGATATATTTTTATATTCAAACAAATATATCCACTTGACTTTTGTCCTCACTTTATATCCATGTTGTCACTGTGCACAGGGAGCTGGCTGAACCTTGCACACTGGGTTTTTAAGAAAAAAAAAAAAAGATGTCTTTGGGATGCGGGGGAATATAGTCTGGAAGAATTTTAGTAGCTGACTGCATGAAGGTGACATCCTGTCCCTGATTAGGCTGGTGGGTTTTATTCTACTTATATCAGATAGAAAAGCCTGTTGTTACACAGTTCTATCATCACAATTATTCAAGCAGCTCTGATATTTCAGGAAGATTTTTAGGAAATCAAAGCCTTCAAGAAAGGAACTGCTGGAAACTGGAGAACCTCTCTGCTCCCAATCTGGGGACAGTTTAGTGTCATCTCAGAAATAAAACTGACACCCCCACAAAAGGACACTTTAATTGTGGCAGCAGTGCTATCTCAGGAGGTCCCAGACATGAATGAGTAATTCTGATCTGGAAGTGTCGCCGCAATTTTCATACAAGTTGAGGGTATGCCAACAATTCTGCTCAGAGACATGAATTCACCTCGTCTAGAGGTGTCCGAGATAACTGTGATTTACTTGGCTTGAGTCACACTCTCAGAGAAGCCACAAGAGCGCAGTGCTGAGTCTTGTGTGAGCCCAAATGAACACATTTTACAGTCCCAGCAAGGTTTTTTTGAGGCCATTCCAGCAACAGAGTTTAATGTGTCAACATCAACAGCAACCATGCTTTTTGGCTGGAAGTATAGTCATAGTAAACCATAAATACTATTTTTTAAGAACTTTGAAATACTGTTCTTCAAAGAGAAAGTGCTACTTAACCCCTCCTTCTTGGCAGTTACTCTTTTTTCATTGCATTCTCCTTCTCTCAGATGGCACATCTGCTCGGGTGCTGTTATTTGGCTCCTCCTAGGGTGTAGTAGACGCACCAGTACAACCTGGGTGTGCTGTGTTGCCAGACGAGAAAAATTCCACCCACGTCGTGTGAGATGCACTCTTGGATGGGTGACTTCAAAGCCATCCACCGCAGGCTTGCACAGAAATACCTGGGTGTCCTGAGCAGAGTTTGGATTTCAATTACGGACTGAAATGAAGGATGTCCCTTTGTGATGCTCATCCAAGCTAGTCAGGAAGAGTTTTGAGTCACGTTTGTAAAAAGTAGTCCAAATTCAATTCATATAAGCTTTTGTAGATACATTTGAATGTCTTTTTTTGATGGTGTCACAATAAAATTATGTGCTTGATAGAGATAAAAATATTTTATGCTAATTTAGTAAATGGATCTGATGATTGTTCATGTACAATGGATCCATCTATCACACTAACTTTGCTTGTCATAGAGCTATTTGTCTCAGAATATTTCACTCTACCATATTTGCAGTGGGAAAAATGGCTGTGAATGGTTTAAGTCGATAAAGTACATGAAAATCCCATTATATGGGCAAAAATGTAAAGATGGCATCCGGATGCCGCTTTGTCGGTCTGTAAAATGACAAAAGCAAAGCACAG
Source organism: Tringa tobata (assembly GCA_033628505.1). NCBI lineage: Eukaryota > Metazoa > Chordata > Aves > Charadriiformes > Scolopacidae > Tringa > Tringa tobata. Next base: position 118,936 of record JAHREE010150591.1, read on the forward strand.
GGCTGTAACCCCAAACATCATGAGTCAAAAGCAGCAGTTTGGGGTGTCAGCAGGATTTATAGTAGTATATTGCTCCCGTTGCCCTCTCAATAGGGCAGGACGGTTAGAAGAGGGATGCATCTCCAAGACAGATGTGATTCATCTGTAGGTATCTGTTGGTATCTGTCATCACTGTCATCACCTGTTTCCAGACAAAGTGAAACCAGGTGTGGTTCAGGCAAGAGGAGCAGATGGGGTGGGTTGTTTCCCCACAATATCTCCTTCCCTTTGTTTCTATTCCTGTTTCTCGTTTATGTGAATCGTCTACCATAAATGATCACTAGCTTTTCAGGGTGTCTCCATAGGAAACAGCACGGAGGGAAATCCCAAGGTGGCCCCGGAAAAGCGGTTTCCTCAACCTTCTTGCGTGGGTCACTGTACAGCATTACACTCCAGTATTGGAAACAGTTACCAAATGTCAATGGACAAACTGAAATAAAATTAACATTTTTGAACAGAATTCTCAAGGTTCCTCAAAAACCAGGCACTCAACCTTAAATTCCTTGGAAGAGGATGGATTTGAGAGGAGAAGAACTCATCTTCTTGAGGTTAAAAAGGCGTTTGTAAATTGTGTCAACTCGGATGCACAAAATTAACAGAGTCTATTGAAAATAGTTTTATCAGTAAATAACTGAGGAACTGAGGACAGGGTACTGGATGTGAGGATGAAATCTGCTAAAGTATGTGGCCAATCTTCTGCATCAGCTGAAACAGCACATTAAGATTCCAGCCCAAGGTTTCTCTAGGGTGATGCATGGCTTCACTCCCTGACCTGTTTCATCGCAAACCATGAATCGTCCATCACTCAGGAGCCCTGAGCTCTTCAGTGATGATCCCATTGTGTCTCTGAGAATGAAAGCTGGACATGAATATTTCATTGTCTGAGGATCCTGTCCCCTGCTGGACAACAGCAGCTCCCTGCTTATAGGTTTCTTTTAAAGCTTGAAGAGGCCTGTGTGGTTTACATTTTTTCTTGGCCAGGAGAACAGGTACAAACACTTCCCATTTCCAAACCTATAACTCGTGAGGAAGGTGTCTATGGAGTGGAATGTGCCTCATATCAGAGTCATAGGAATTAATGTGCGTGGGTATGATGGAATAAATTGCACAATGCCCCCTTACTGGGGCATGACTTGGAAAAGTGGGGTAGTATCTCCGGTACGTCAGCATAGTGTGTTTATGGATAAACTTCTGAGCAATCTTTCCTCCATGAGGCAATCAGAGAAATGGGAAAAAGCAATAAAAGAAAAGAAGTTACACTGCCAGAGTAATCAGAAAAATGCAATAGTAATCACCATTGGCTGAGCAAAATAATTGCATTATCTGGGGCAGTTACAGGTGGAGTGAGTTTTTGTTTGATAATTCATTAGGACATCATACATGAAGAATGTTTCATACCCTCGCGATTGCCTAAGAAAAGGCATAAAAGCGCTCCCAGTTCTGGGCTGCTCTGACCATTTTGCCTGACTTGCTCTTTGCTCCAAGAGGGTAAGTGGGAGCCCGATGCTATTGTTATTAATATGTTGCTGTAACAACACAGGATTTTAACTGAAGCAAAGCTGTGATTCTTAGAAATTTGTGAAAACTTTGGAGCTTTCTTTCAGAAAGAGTTGTTTCTTAATCTTGTGGTGGTAGGGTGTAAAAAGGCAGGAAAAGAGTTTTGAGAGCAGTTAAAAGTTTGGGATTTGAAAACTTATTTATAGGGAATTTTAGTGAATTCCTACTTCCTCCAGGAAATGAATCTGTCTTACTTTGCTTGCTTTGACTTTTGACTGCTGAGAAAAGTTAACTCTGACTCTCAGACTTAACTAGGAAGCCACCGTTAGCAATAATGTTTTGTCCTGTTCTTTGCAATTATATTGGAATTAATTTGAAGCCTGTCATGCATTACATCATATACTTGTTATGGTCAGGACTTTACTTCTTTTCTTTATACCCAGCCTTTCATTGTATGTGTTTTAGTAAGGCAGGACAGAGATCAAGCAGAGCTATAAATCAATTTTATGAGTGATCAAGTGGTCCTATGATTAAAGAAAATGGCTTCACAAAATTATGCACTGTTCCTACTTCTGCCAGTCATCTGTCGCCTTGGTCATCTTCAGCAGCTCTGCTGGGACCACGTTCACAGGGGTCCCAGTTATACTGGAAACCTCACTGACGCTGCCTTCCCACCCAAACATGGGATATTCTGCCAAGCAAACTCTCTATATGAGCTCTTCAGGGATGTGGCTGCTACTTATTTTATCTCTGTACAGAACATGCAGGGGAGCCCTGGTGCCCACTAGAGCATCTGAAAGATTGGGGAGTAACACTGCCATTAACAGCCAGGCTTGCCTGGATTTTAGATCTGTCTCTCTTCTTACCTCACCAAATAGCTCTGGGCAATGCATTCACTTCTAACCCTCAGTTACCTCTTCCTTAAAGCTGGAATAACAATGACTTGCCTCATAGAGTTGTGATGATTACGGGTGGCGCAGAACCAGCACAGGATGTTACTGTACAAGTGCTAGCCAGTGTTTCTCTTCTTTTCTGCAGTTACTTATAAAAGAAATGGCCAAGTGTCACAAAAAGTGAGATTCAAAAGGGAATGGTGGAAAGGAGAAATGGGATAGGAGGACAGCTTGAGTTCAAATGCACTATTTCTTTGATCGTTAATGATGTTTTTATGTATCAAATTGGCTCCATAATTACGAGGCAAAAGAAATTGCGATTGTTCTAGAGGAGAGGAGGAGGCATGGGAAGATGAGAAAAGGGACGTGGCTGCTGAGGCAAAACTGAAATGTTCAGCTTCCTTCTGGTCTTCTCACTATCTTCCATTCTTTCTCTTCCAAGCACAATCTCCATTATACTGGTATCTGAGCTTTCAGCCTTGTGTTGTCCCGGTGTTGTGTGTTTCAGATTTATATCCATTCCCAGAAGATGTCATCCTACAGACAGACGATCAGCTCCCGCTGTCTTGCACCTTGCGAGGTGACCTGCCCACAGCCCATGGCCAACGCCTGGAACCAGCCCTGTGTTACATCCTGTGGTGATTCAAGAGCCGTGATCCACCCACCGCCCGTAGTCATCACCTTCCCAGGTCCCATTCTCAGCTCCTGCCCTCAGGAGAGCATCGTGGGCAGCTCAGCACCATCCAGCATTGGGAGCTTTGTTGGATCCATGAGCTCTCTGGGTGCCAGTGGCTCCTATGGCTCTCGGAGCTTGTACAATTATGGGAGGTCATATTCTTCCTATGGATCCAGTGCTTATGGTTTTGGGAGCTGCAGACCATGTTAAATATGCAGTGAATGAGAAGCAATCACCCAACATGGAGGAAGATATGCCTTCACAACCCTGTTACTACCACTCCTTTCCTGGAGCATGAACTGTGCATCTCTGAAAATCATACTTACATGCAATTCTCAAGCTAACAGTTTAATTTAGGTTTTTGACTGTTCTTTCCAGTGGCTCATGATAACAATGGCCTTGAATTAGTTATATCAAGGATCTTTGGCTGGTTGAAAGTGGGACAAGATTGTTTAAGTCTTCCCATGGCATGAAAAAGAAAGAGTAATGTATGTGGAATGCATAGCCCTGGAGCAATTCTTTGCTTACAGCCTCTAATGAGACCCCAGGAATATTTTCCCTGTGTTTTTCATTCTCAAGGTCTTTTGCTTCTTACTTTCTCATTAAATTATTGTGCATCAAAATTCTGAACTTTCTTGTCTTTTTTTGTGCCCTATTTTCTGTTTATGTACTGCTCTTGGTGAGCATCAATTCCCGTAGTAAAACATGTCGGTGTTTGCTTTCTTTCAACGCCTAAAGTTGGAAGGTGACCAGGTCCTTTAAGCAGGAGTGAACATAATGACTGCCTTCTGCACAAAAGTAATTTCATGCTGGATAAACATGTTTTGTAACCCTTACAACTACGTTTGAAATCTCCTCCAGGACAGGTGTGGTTACAGCATGTATTTGGTACATGTTAGCAAAGAAAGTTAAGCAGACAAGTGACTTTGAAGATCTTCCCTGTGTCTCACTCCTTGCCCGAGGCTCCAATTTAATTATAGCCCTATACATTGGTTTTGTGATACTTTTCATTGTTTAAAAATAGCATGTAGTGATCTGTGGGTAGAATTTTCCTTTGAATAGCCAACAGGAATTTTTAACCAAATAGCAAATCTTTGCTGAAATTCTATGAGCTCTTTGAACTTTCCAATTAATACCTCTAAATACTTTGCAGCCCCTGTTAAGATAAATAAAAGAATAATTCTTGAGTCTTTCCTGAAAAACAACACATATCATTCAGGCCACATAATATTTTCCATCTCAGGAATTTTACACCTAAGTTTCAGGCTACACAAAGATGAGTGTGGATACTGGGCATGTCCAGCACTGCTCTGTTCAACAACAGCATGGTTGAGGCTGCCCAGTATGTCCTGTAGAGCTGTTTTTCTACTGATGTAATTTGCATACAATTAGCACAGTTATTAAGAGGCGTTCACCCCGTCCTAAGCTTGCAATGCCAACCAGGATGGACCAGACATCAGACACTGCTCAGCACTTCTGCTCTTCCCTGTGTGAAGCTGCTGTTCCTGGGAATACCAGTAATGCCCCGACAACTCCCCTCTGCTTGAGCAGGCTCATTCCAGGCAAACCCCATCTCACGCTGCAGATATTTGTTTGGACAAGATCAAGTGTGTGGTAATAACTTCAAAGGTAATAACTTGGAGGTGTGACTTCACCTGTAAAACAAGGTGAAATGAGACAAGGTAGCCAGGCAACACCTCTTTCTTGTCAGGATGTGTCTGAAGGCTTTGTCTTGTTTTCATGTTTCCTCCATCTCCAATGCTCTGCATGATTATTCTTGGAGTCACCAGGACTAGGCATGCAGACCACTGAAGCAACCAGATCAGATGTTTTCAAGACACAACGCTATGGTGTTGATCACTACAGAAGTCCTCTTTTCAAGATTTTTGTTTTCATCCCATGCAGAACAGTAGAATTACCCGTCTTGCACTGGACCTGCAATAGCAGCCAGCTCCTCCTGCTGCATTGAAAGGGTGCAGTCAGTCATCCTTTGGTGTGGCTGTTGTCAGCAGACCTGGATGAAGCTGTTCCGACTACGTACTTGTTATACTGCAGAAAAGGCACACGTGGGAGCTAGAAGTTAGAGCCTGGACCACAAATAGGTCTCTGTAGTTTGTATTCATTGGTCAATGGAATCTGCTGACTTTGCATGGTGCTTGAAGACATAGCACACTCACAGCACCTCTATTTGGTGAAGTGACCTGCACAGACTGTCCTTTGGAGAGCAGGAACTGCAAGATTTGTATTGCTGATTGTCACCTGCCAGCCTGAATTTGCATGTTATGACCACAGACCAGAGGAAACACCAAAGGACAGGTCTTCCACTGCCTTCATTGCTCTGTGCTGCTCCAGATCAGCAATCTGTCACTTCCCAAATGCCCAGCAGGTTGAACTGGGATTTTGCTTTCATGTGAGTGAAAGCACAGATGAACACGGTAAAAGAGAAGAGACCTAATTTCACTGGCAGACCCAACGCATCTCAGGTCATGCCACATGCAGATAAGAGATGGGAGGAACACGAGCTTGCTGTTTATCATGATCACAGAATGGTCAAGTTTGAAAGAGACTTTTGGAGATCATCTAGTCTAACCCCCTGCCAAAGCAGGTTCACCCAGAGCAGGTTGGACAAGAATGCATCCAGGAGGGTTTTGAATATCTCCAGAGAAGTGGACTCCATGATCATTTGGAAGCAGTGCTGAGATTCTGATGGCTTTTTGGCCACTGCAACACAGGGATGACACAGAAACATAGAACGGTTTGGGTTGGAAAGAACCTTTTAAAGGTCTTCTAATTCACACCCCTGCAATGAGAAGGGACATTTTCAACTAGATTAGTTCTAACTGTGAGGTCTCCTGCAGTTCCTGGTCAGCCATGGGAAGTCCAGCAACACCAGCAACTCAGACTCCTGTTCCTCCTGTCAAGGAAACAAGTAATTATCAAGAAAAAGGAAGCAACAATAAATGAAATCACAGTGTCTCATGTTGAACTATAGAGGTCACTACACTCTCCTATCTCTCATCAAAATGTGCTCTGAGCATGTGTTTATATCCCAGTACAAGGTAACACTATTGGTAAATGAGATGCAATCAGAAGTTGATTCATAAAGGTGTTGTAAACACAGCCTGAAGTATATGTCCTCCCCACGCACTAAATTACAGTTCAAGACAGATATCTGTGGGAGTTAAGCCTTTCAGGGTTGATTTAAATAGGCGGATTCACTAAATATTTAGTCACTACCAGGGCCTAATGGTTTTTTATGTAGTTCAGATTCACACCACCAGTAAATAGCCTGCAGGCGCAATGGCTCAACATAACAGAAGCAGAAATATGCCCTGCTGAGTGCCAGCTTCCTTCCAGGGTTTGATTCTGGGAGAATTAGCAAAGTGACTACTCACAGTCTACCTTTTATCGGTTTTGCAGTTATAGTATCCGAACTTGAATGTTTCAGATGTTTGGAATAAAATGCTCTATCAGAGAAACCTAAAGAAAGGAATATTTTTTTTATCTCATTCTGCCATTTTACTTAGAAAATGAATTATAATAAACCATGTCTTGAATCCTGAGGTCACTGGGTTTTTGAAGTGTTCAAGGTCAGGTTGGACGGGGCTTTGCACAACCTGTTCTGGTGAAAGATGTCCCTGCCTGTGGCAGGGGGCCGGACTAGCTGGTCTTTAAAACTTCTTTCCAAACCATTCTATGATTCCATGATTCTATGATCTGTTAAATTTCGCATGTCCTGTATACTACTGGCCATGCCATGTACAGTCTTTCAGCTAAAATTGTTTTCAGATATTTTCCTGTTTTCCTAAAGGAGGTAAGAGTTAAAGTGAAAAGCAAACCTGATCTAACCAGTGGAATAGAAAACTGGAAAAAGAGACTGTGTGACAATTGTTAGATGGGGATATTTGAGAGAGGATAATTCAGTTCTGGACTTTGCCAAGCGATTCCTTTGTCACCTGGGGAAAATATTTACTAATGTTTTTATCAGCATGGAAAACACGGCCTTTAATCTCTGTGTAAAAGATGCCTATCTGCAAAAAAGGGAAAAGAGCAGTGATGCTCATGCTTCATTTGTCTTGTTTATTCACTCCGAAAAGCACTTGAGGGCAGGGATTGGCTTTATTCTTTGTTGGCGCAGCACTGAACGTGCCTCATCTGCAATTTGAACCGGTTGCGCTACCAGAAGCTTAGGATCAAGTTCCTGCTGCTCCTGAGACTGTACTACAGTTATTTCTTAGAGGGAAAAGGAATTGTTCCTCTTTCTTACTGGGGTGGAAGGGCTGATGGCTACAAGGTGGAAGAAGTCTTAGCTGCTTGGGATGTCTGGAGTTTAAGTACTGGTGAGCAATGTCAGTGCTGTAGATTGAACATTTATGTCTGTACATTTATAGATGTAAATTCATGTTTGGAAAGTACTCTGCTGGGCAGCACCTTGGTGGCATTTGTGGTCATGCTGAGCCCACCGTGGAAACCCACAATTCCCTGGTTGGATGCCCACGGAAAAGCTACACTGAAATCATGTTTAAATAACAGGAGTTAAGATACTATGTTATTTTAACTTTTCATATCTTCAAAGGGTGGAAAGCTGCTACTCAGGAGGGTCATTATGGAAACATTTGTGACACTGTGTAAATTCAGTCTAAAAGGGCTAAAAGGTTCTGCCCTAGTGCTTAGTGAGCAACTTGGTCCTGCCCATGGGAAGATATCATGCATGCCAAGCTGGGGATGAAGGGAGGAAGGGAAACCAGAAGGCTGCTGTATGATGCAACGAAACTTTAATGAGCAAGAAATGCTTATGTTTGCAAAGCGAGATACCACAGAATATGAAAAATCTGTTTCCAGACAATGTCAGAGAATGTTCAACAAGTGTCCTGCTCAGAGGTATTGCTGTCCTCAGCCGGCTTCCTTCTGTCTGTTGTGCAGCTGCTGCTGAAGATACTTGTCATTAGGAGTAATGTCCATATAAAACAGGCTGGTTCTTTAACACATGGTTTGAAAAAATGGGGAAGCCCAAACAGGCAACAATAGAAACCGAAGGGTAAACAACAATAGGAGAAAGATCAGAAATGCTAAGTGGCAGTAGCTCCATTGCAGGGCGGCAGAAAGGCTCAACCCCCATCCTCATTGCTCTGCATTTGGACCTTCATGCGTGATTCTTCTGAGACTTCTCTGCTGCCTCTAACAAGGTCCACAGCTGCTGCGGAGGAACCGGCTGGATCGGCGGTAGCTGTACGGGCTGCAGTACCCGCTGCCAAGCGTGGAGAGGGCTGAACTCCCATATCCATACTGGGACCCATATCCTAGAGAGCCCCCATAGTTGTAGGGGCTCCCAGCGCTGTAGAGGCCCCCCAGCCCCACATTGCCTCCAAAGGCGGGTGCTCCGGAGGAGCCCACCACGGCTTGCTGGGGGAAGGAGCTGAGGATGGGGCCAGGGAAGGTGACCACGACAGGGGGTGGCTGAATGACAGCCGTGGAGTCAGGGCACTGGCGGACACACGGCTCGTTACAGCTGTTAGCAATGGGCTGGGGGCAGGCGATGCTGCTGGTGGTGGGGCACAGGTCATAGCAAGACATCTTTCTTTGCAGGGATGAAGGTGATTCTGAAACAGAGAGCACAGATTTGTGTGAAAACAAAGCACGAGATATACTGGAACAACAGGTCAAGGTTTGGTGCTAGGTTGTTGGGGCACAGGCAAAATGATCCCCTGATGCATAAGGAAAATTGATGACGCTGCTCACAAACTTTCCTGTCAATCAGCATTGCTCTGTTCTTCCCCAACCAGTAATCCCTGCACTTGTTATATCTGTCAAGACTGCTGAAATCGCTGCTTCTTTCTTTTAAAAAAAATCATGCTCCCTCCCAGAGGAACAGAGTTTTACTAAACACATTTTTACTAAGCACATTTACTAAGCATGTTTTACACACTTACTAAGCACATTTTTTACTAAAACACCCATGCTCCTCCCCGGTGGATGTGGGTTGAAAACCAGGAGCTGCAAAAGCTACAGTAGAGCTGACACCCTCGTTACATCGAAGGGGATAGAAGCAGGTTTTGGTTTGGGAGAGATGGGATGGAATCAAGAACCCAGCACAGCTTTAACCACACATTTCCTCCTGTTTTCCTGCTCCCTTCTTCTTTTCAAGCTCTTTGGGTAATATACTTAAAAGTTGTTCCCTTTTAGTTCTACATCCTCTTAACCTCTGTAATCCCTCTGGTAAGACCCCCAAAGCATTTGAGCCTGAGGACAGATTCATAGACTTGATGTAATAAGTACATATACCCTATAAAATATTTCTATCCAAATATTTCTTGGCATAGCAGTGTAATTTCATATAGAATGCGAAGCAGGTTGGTAAAATGTGAGGAGCTGATTTCCTTCAAGAGATTAAAATACAGTTTGCAAACTACCATTTCAGCTAAATGTCTGCTTACAAAGGCTTGTGGCTTAGCACCTTTTTCAGTAAAAAAAGGGGAAAGATTATTTTTCTCCTAAAGTAGCCCTGAATCACAGAGGATCTAATCAATGAACTCAGTGTATGCGAACAACTAATCTGGATTTGGATTTAAAAAGGGACATATGACAAAGACACTGGATCAGATCACCACTCCTCTTCCCTTATTCTGTCTCTTGTGAAAATAACTTGGGTTTAAAATAAGCAGGATTTAGTTTTTACCTATCCATAAAAACTAAATATAATCTAGGATTATTCTGCAATAAAATTCTCATGTTGATAATGCTCTTTCTTCAGCTAGGTGATTAAACAGCTCAGGGTATGGCCATGTCTCTTTGTTTCAATCTAACTGAAATGGTAGAGGAAAATTCTGTGTTTTAAAGCTCATGCCATCCTATGTTTTCAATCTGCTAACAGTACAAGAAAGCCCAAATATTAATTACAGAGAAATAAGTGCCTCAAGCCCTGGTCTTGACTCCATAATCCTACCAGTAACACAACAAAGAAAAATAAAAAGGAGAGAAAAATAAGAGAATCAAAACACAGACCTAAAAACTCTAGTGTCATAGCAGTGAGCAGGATTCTAAGCTGTGGTGAAAAGACATTCTGGCATTTAGAAAGAAATGAAATGGGATCAGACTTACCTGCTCTAGAGGAGAGTGTGAGGAGAGGAAGATGGAATAGGTCTGCATACCTGCTCCTTTTATACAGCACTTCAGATTGCCTGGGGGGGGGCTGAGGCACACACATGAAGTCATAATCACTAACCAGCCCCAAATTGTAGTGCATATAACTTCCCAAAGTGATGAAACTGTTTTTGCTTGCTGTTTGCAAAATCACCCTAAATCTCTGAAGAGCATGATATGCACATTCCAGCTACCGGTTCTCTTTCATCTTGAAGCCTAATTGACCAGCTTGGTTGCTGGTATCATTCCACCCTACTCACTGGCATTGCAGGGTGGAATTAAACTGGTTCTATTTACTTAGCACTTCCTTTATTAACTTCCCGTAATGATTTTAATCAGAGCTATAACCTGCTGTCATATACATGTTTGGATTTAAGTGCTTTAGATCAAGGCTGCAATCTAATCTACTCACACATTTTGCAACAAAATATTCGGTGAGGTGGAAGGCACCTTTTGATCCCTTTCCCACCCACAGCCACAAAACAGGAGAGAGGTCCCATACCCATGCTAATCACAGACATTGTCTAATGGGCTTTGATTTAGAATGTCTGAATTTTCCTTGCTGCTTGGAAAGATCAGCAGAAAACAGCTTTTTAGTACCCGAAAAGGTGTTAAAACTAAAGGTTGAAGTTTTCTCTAAAGGCATATTAGTATTTTTTCCTTATTTTTTGACATGGAATCTGCCAAGACACACAGAGATTATCTCGCAGGGTCAAAAATGTGGAATGACTGCAAATACAAACAGATTAATAGTTACTAACTCTGCTGTATTGACATTGCAGAGCTCCGAAGGAGGACATAACACAGGACAGTGGTGAAGCAGGCACAAATTTCTTAGTTTCTTTTGAAATTATGTCTTTCTGTCTGCCACTGTCTTCATTTAGCCTATATTTCCTCTTCATTTTTGATCTACTCCTTCACTTTACAAAGCGATTGAACCAAAGTTTCACTGGAGGATGTCACAGAAATAATTTTTCAGTGCTTCTTCCCAGATTACTGGATAGGTGGCAGGAAAAATGATTGAATTATCTGAGGAGTCATTATTGCAACAATGGGTTTATTTTTTCCCCCTCCTCTTTCTTTCCTGATGTTGTGTCCCAGTCCAATTGTTGGCAGGACATGACCTGCAGAGTCTGTATTGTTGCAGAGCCCAATTTTCACTTGCCAAGATTTCAAGTGCTTTGTCATTTGAAATTACTCAGCCTTCCCCAATACTTAGTGGGGTGGGACGAGAATTTCTGCAAGACAATTCATCCCGTCTTAGACGCTTACCTTCCTGGAATTGGTATCACCCTCAAAACATAACAATTTTGCTTTCATTGACTCTGGAGACACACAAGCTCAACTGAAACACCCTGCTTTTAAACAGGGAAGGTTTGATGGGGTGTGTCCCACCTATATTCCCATATTCTGAAATTCTGTGTAGTAAGCAGTGCCCGGTCCAGCCTCAGAAATCATCATTTGCTGATGAATCGGTTTGTTATTTAACAAACACAGCAACATTTCTACCAGAAGTGATATGTAAATGATGAGGTTCTTTTTTTCCCCAACTTTGTGATGGCCCTAGGGGATGGGAAGAGCAATAATACTCACAAAGGGTGTTCTAATGCCTTTTGCGTGTGTTTTTAAGCACTTCCCCAACCCTCCTTAGTAGTTTATGCATGAAGTGGTGTGTCGTTATTGTGATGTAAGGATGTGGTTAGATTCAAGCAGCTCAGCATTTTGAAATATATTTATTAAATTGTGCTGCTCAAGTGCACTCTTCCAGTTCCCTTTACCAGCTCATGAGTTCTGACATTAAGATTTCAGCTGATATTCTTTTACCATCTTTTATCTGATATTTGACATTGTTTTATCTCATCTTTTGAAAGCTTTCCCTAGGACTTTCCAAATCTAGCTGTGCATGGTCTACCTTTCTTTGTGTTTTAAACCCACACTCAACTTCCTTAAAATAAATGTATTCAACAAGTTGCCTGTAATCTGGCTAAGAAACTGTTTACCTTTGTTGTGACCGATGAATTTACCTCTAAAACATGAAGAAACCAAGTGATTGGGTAGTCTGGGAGACAAGGCATGGGTTTGGATTATTTTAAAAAGTCCTTTGCATTTTCCTTTTGATTTTCCTTTTGATTTTCCCCTGAAAAATGGAGGATGGTCCTGTCCAAATCTTAATTCCAACTTTGTGTAAAGGTTGCTGGTTTCACAAGAAAGACACTGTGTTTTCTATCAATTATACTTTATCTAGCATGGGTAAGGAAGGATGGAGAGAAAAGCTGCACATGAAGCAGATGGCAATTATGATTAACATTTGAGCCACCATCATGTCACCCAACAAAAGAAGAGGTAACTAAGTGAAGCCAGCATAATTCCTCCTGTCATTCTAAGGTGTTTGATGGAATGTTACCAGGAGTGAATCTTGCCAATTAAGTGCTAAGATGAAAGAAATATTTGTTTTGTAATGTGCATTTCATGCAGCGTGAGAATTTGAATCAACTAATAAACATAAATATTGAGCAAAACTGTTTCATCATTTTGAGGTGAACCATGGGTGATAAATGTGGGCTGGTGATAATGCGAGTCTCGGGTTCTTCAGGGAGTTTGAGGAAATGTATAAAAAGTCCCCACTGAAAACCGCCGTCTGTTTACTTCTCTTGCCTCCTTCTTCCCAGAGCCAGCTGTTTTCTACACATCAAACTCTTCTTTTTCTGTAAATTTAAGTTAGTCTTCTTTTGTTATTTATGAGAAGGCAATGTTATATGCAGGTTTTAAGGGCGAAGCTGGTGTTTTCCACAATGGAGTTATCTGCTCTCCACTAACTCAAACCTCAGGTTTATAATCTGTTAAACAGGTACCAAAACCCCACCTGTAGCCCTACAAATGGCTTTCTTGCCCCACAACAGCCTCAGTCACAGCTGTGGTTAACAGAGGATAAGTCCTCTTCATAAATAATTACTTGGTTTTCCAGTTGTCTGAGGAAGCATGTGACCTTCTATATTCCCATGTTTCCACTAAGCAATGATTAACCATCACTTGAAAATAATTTTTCTTCCCAGTCTCATACAAAGTTGAGGAATTACATCCACAGCAGCAAGTAGATCTTGCTGGGGTGGCTACAATTAGGTGGGATGGATCTGGAACTCAGTGTTGCAGGGGGCCCAGACTGCTGTGACTTTCCCATTTTCATGAGATCTCAGCTTTTCCTCCAGTTCCAGCGGAATTTGTGCTGTGTTACGCTTACACTTAGTCATGTCTCCAGTTGATCAACTCACGTCCAGCACCAAGAGCTGGAAGGAGCTGACTGCCATGACCTGAGGGCATTGGCTCAGCCACCATCTGTTGTCACCACCTTACAGCCCAGATGTTCCTTCCTTCAGGACACCATAGCGGAGTCTCTGTTAGCACCCAGTCTTAAGGGCTCCTTTTGTTACAGGAGCTATTGTTATCATAGTCTTTAACATGGCAGATTTTCTTACAGATTTTCAGGTCCTGACAGCAAGTAGAACATCCCTTCTGGCTGTTGTTTTGATACTGGAGGCAACAGTGGAAGCTGTGGCTCTTGTTGGAAGAGCTATTCAATTTACCAGATACAACTAAATAAAAACACATAAAAGGCAGATTTATAGCTGATTTTTTAGGGAAGGGGAGCTGAGAAGAGTGCTGTCTGCACTGCCCAGTTACAGAGAGTGGACCTGGGCATGAGCAGCAGCTCTTGCCTTTCTTTCTTCATATTCTCTCTTCCGTTCCTGGTCAGATGTCCTCTGAACTCTGATATGTTATGTTTAACCATACTTCTTACTGTAGCAAAATATGTAGCCTAAGATCTTTTGGCAGCTGAACTGCATAAAGAAAACTATCTTGTGAGATAAATGTTTGCTTGAATCAGGAGGTGGTTACATGCTTTACTGATAATCTAAAAAGATATGACATGTGTGGTGCAGTATTTTTGTTCAGGTTTATTCTACCTGTATAATATTTAGAGAAATTCTTTTTATATTTAATAATATAACCTAAAGAGAACCAAAGGATTCCCAAACTCAGGAACTCAATCAGATATACTATGAAATTATGCACATGGTACTTATTGTGATTCTGGACATGTGTCATGTGCACACAGCCCGAACTTTGGGGAGTGAGACAATTAAATAACATGAATCTAGGCTGGTCTGTGCTAGAGAAGCCCAGAATCTGAAATCCATTTCATATCAATCACCGATCTTCCATTAAGAGCTGCGATGGAGAAATTATTTGTACAATGTTGGACTAGAAGTCTGCAGGGCAACAAGGAAGAGCTTAACTTTCAGAGGGTGAACGGTCACTTGTGGTACAAAGAATTATCTCACAAACTCATGAAAGGGGGACTCAAATACAGCGATGTGTAGAGAGGCTGCTCTTCACCTTAGGCCAGCATGTTGTGACCGTGTTGTTGCAATTCCGTGGTGAAACAGGCCTAGCAAGGGCTCCTCGCGGAGACTTTCACTATGTGGGCAGGGTTTGCACAATATTATTGCAGCCATCCATCCAACAGGCAGCTTTCTCCAGAAAAGCTGGCAAATTCCGCATGGGTGAGAAGTACAAAACCACAACATGCTTGTTTTAAATGATGCAACAGAATTTTAATGAGAATGAAAAGAACAAAAATACATTGCAATATCAAGAATGTACATCCAAGATATCAGTCAAATGCATTCTGAAAGATGTTGTTAAATGTCTCACCGCATTCAGTCACCAGGATGATAAAGCAGAAGATAACAAGGAACTGAACACATGAAGATATCAGGAGAGAAGTCAAAGAGAAAAAGGAGAGGTGCAGAGCACGCAGAAGTCACCGCACTGAACAGGACCAGTGAGTGCTTTCCCAAAGGTGTCACTCATCTGCTCACTGGTGAACCTGCATTTTGTTTTTTCCCTTGGATATTATTCAGGGGATATTTCTTTAGGATTTAGCAGGGCCCACAGCTCCCACGGCTGTACCTATTGGACCAGTAGGAGAAAGGGTTGCAATTGCTATAACCATAGCCTCTACCGTAGCCATACAGACCCCTGTAACCCAGGGAGCCCCCGTAGCCGCACAGACCCCCATAGCCCAGGGAGGAACCATAGCCCCCAGAGCCCCA
>JAHREE010150593.1:0-15751 GCA_033628505.1 Tringa tobata
GCAGGGCAAAGGCACGGAACAGAGGTGTGGGGCTGCCTGGAATGAGATTCCAGTGAAGCCTCCAGAGCCCCCTCCTTCAGGTCTCTGGGCTTTTAAGCTGTATTTTACGGCCCCAGTGGGTCTGTGCATCACCCTGGGGCCACGTGTGTGACCCAGTGATGCGTGTTCCCAGCTGTGTCTGGCCCAAGGGACAAGCCTGGTGAGGGTCACGGTGCCAGGCGCAGGGCGATGAGCTGGGTTTTCCCGACCTCTGGCCAGGCTGCTGGCAGCGAGGGCCCAGCCGAGGGCAGGAGCTCGGTGTCCTGGGCGAGGGCAGCACTCGAGGAGCCTTTTGCCCTTCCCTAACCAGGCTAAATTTAACATGTTCTTATTTGAGCTGTTCTTCATGCCAATACTTTTTCCTCTTCTGTAAGGAAAATGTGCACTGGCAGCACGTCCTGGTGGCTGCATGGGTGTCCCCTGGAGGGGACAAAGGCCTGAAGCACAGTGCCAGGGCAGGAGGGCAGGGGAACCCTTCTGTGGCTCAGAAGTGCCCGTAGGGGGGCCAGGTTTAACCTGAAAATGCATTTACTAGTTCCTCCCTTCATCTGCTCTGTGCTGGTGGGTGTTCTGGGCAGTTTGCAGCAGAGTCGAGAGGAGAGTGGCCGTGATGGGTGCACGTTAGCCCAGTTAGCCTGGCGCTCCGTTCCCAGCAGCCCCGGTTGCCTGGGGAAGAGTGGGAATGGGATTCCTACCGGGAATTTCCTGAGCTGGATGCCGTTTCTCCCTGTGTGGTGACCCTTGCTGGACTCCCGAGCCAGCACACGATGCTCCAGCACACGATGCTCCAGCACTCGGGTGTTGTAGCTGCAGCCTCATGCTCTGCTGCCTGGACCTCCCCGCAGCCAGGGGGGTTCCAAAGGCTCCCGAGGTGTCACCAGGGATGAACCCACATCAAGCACGGCCACCCCAGGAGCTGCCGCTGGTCTGGCCAAGGGCAGGAGTGACAGCCTTGCAATGGCAGGGCCAAAAATGGGCCAAAGTCCCAGAAAACAAGAGCCTGGCCTGGCTTTTCTCTCCCAGGCACACATACCTGGCACAGCGGTGGGTTGGGGGCGGTAGGTGTGTTGTGGGGCAGCAGAAAACCTGCAGGATGGCTCCTTTTGGGAGCCTGACTGGTTTCAGACCAGCGGGGGGGCAGCTGGGACAGCCCAAACTGCCCCCTTGGCCCCATGGCGGGGTGCCGGGGGCTGTCCCAGTCTGAGCAGGACAGCGGGGAGCAGAGGATGGAGTGTGGAAAGGGTTTGGGATGAGCAGAGGAGATGCTGGAGGTGGCGTGAAAGCGGTGGAGAGGAGAGGGATGGCTTTTCTCCCGCACAGATGTGGGCTGACACTTGGAATGGGAGCTCTTCCAGCGCTGGGGGTGAAGCTGGAAGAGGGAGAATTCCACACGTCATCGCAATCACAGCTTTGAACCGATTTACTCCAGATAGACACTGGTCTCCCCACATCCCCCTCCCCGGAGTGAGCAGCCTTTGTGTCCTGCCCATGACACCGCGCTGTAGCTTTGTCCATGCTCCTGCCCCACCAGCACCTTGCCGGTCTCTGCGTGCTGCAGATGGGGAAACTGAGGCAAGGGGTCACATCCTGCTGGGAGGTGAAGAGGGTGAAGCCACCCCAATCCTCTTGGGCTGGTCAGTCCCATATCATGAATCACCACGAGGGTAAGGGGAGCATCTGGAGCCCATCAGGACAGGTTTAGGGGGAAGGACAGGCTGTGCTGAGCAGCTCCGCTCGCTTCCCGTCCCCAGCCCACCCTCCCCACCCGGCTCTGACCTCTCCCACTGCCAGAGGAGAAAGAACACACGCCGACAATGTGCCTATTTTTGTGGCTTTTCCAACAGAGATCTGCTCATGTCAAGATTTCCATACAGAGCAGAAGTCAGAGCCAGGTTCAAACTCTCCTTCTGCCCAGCTGCGGCGCACACCCCAACGCGACCCTGCTGGTGGGGGGGTGAAGAAGGCAGGGACCCCCACCTAAACATGAATTTATCCAATTTTCTTCTGGTTTCGAGGCAGTTTCCCCGTGCCCTGTCCCCTGACACAGGTTTGCTACGGCAGCAGCGCTGAGGTGTGCAGCTTTTCCCGCGGCTCGTCCCCCGGCCGCGAGGCTGCCTTAGTGAGCAGGAGGATTTTAGGCCTGGTAAGTGGTGAGGGCTGCTTCTTTTGCTTTCTGTGAGCCTTTGGCCTCATTTTCAAGCCTTTCTCTGCAACTGGGGAGATCTGACGACCTTACCATTGAGTGCAGGCAGAGAACCTCGGGTAATCACCTGACTCCGGGAGCCTGGGGATTCATAAAACCATCACACAGTGCAAAAGCCTCAATAAAATCACAAAATCTGGTTGCTTAGCAACTTAAACTGGCTTCTTTTTTTTTTTTTTTTCTAAATGGAGTGTGTTTTCTTTAAGTTTTCTGTCCAATATTTAGCATGAGAAAACTAACATGATGCTTTAAATGTGAAGCAAGCTGAATGATGAAGTCACCACATTATTATGATGATCGTTAGGTTAAGAGTGGGGCTGGCCAGGGCAGGGGGGCTGGAAATGAGCGGCCACAGCCCGGCAGTAGCTCTTGAGCTGCTGGACCAGCCCCAGGGGAGAAATCCCACGGGGGAGCGGTGCAGGAGCAGCTCGGGCCTGTGCCTGCGCCCCGTTATCTCCCTTTAGGTTCAGGGTCCCTGCTCGGAGCCCTCAGAGCCGGGGTCCCGGCGCTGCTCCAGGGACGTAGCTCGCTGTAACAGCCCTGCGAAACCCCGGCACACGGAGCCATGGGCTGGGGATCCTGTGGGAAACAGCTCACTTGGCTACTGGCCGGGAAGGAGCGCAGCCAGTTCTGCAGACATTGATTGCAACCAGATGCTGCACGGGATGCTCTTCCTGCGCCGGCTCCGCTCTGCCCCCGGAGCATCTCCCGGAGGACGGGGACACGGCATCCCTGGAGGTGATGCCTTGGGTTTTTGGGTGGCAGGGGATGGGGACACCAGGACCTTGGAGGGGGTCGGCAGGGGGACCCCACCTTCCTCCGGCTCCCCCACTTGTCCCGGGGCCTCCCACTGCCCCGAGCACCAGGGAGCAGCTTTTAGAAGATGAAATACTTGCCAAAGCGTGGCGGCTGGGACATTGCTGCCTTGGCCCCCGCTTTGCAGGGGGAGCAGGGGGCAGATCGCGGAGACGATGGAGGAGCAGCCTCCCCCAGCTGTCCTCACCCACGGCTGATGGACGCCGAGCTGGAGGAGGGGACACATGTTTGGCACCGCATAGGGCTGGGATTTCCTCTGCTCTCTCGCTCGCCAGGGACTCCTTCAAGCTGCTGGGCAACCACCCACCCTGGGTTTTGCTGCAGTCTCTACACAGTAGCCAGTCTGGGGTGCCCGGTCCAGCCCTTGCCTTGCAAACCCCACCCAAGACGGCAAACGCCTCTGCCTCGTGTCCTCCTCCTTAACATCTGGGGATGTGAGTAAGGATCAGCATCACTTTGCAGCACTCTCCGCCCCAGATGCACTCTTGGAAGCCTGTGAATCCGGGGCAGTGACGCCGGCTGGGACCGATGCCTGCAGAGTTCAGCATCCAGCAGCCAAACTTGCATTTTTTTTGGCAGAATTGCTTCTTACTGCACCGAGACCTCGGTCCCGAGGGCAACACGGGGCTGGAGCCCACGGCCGGGCAGGGTCTGACCGGAGCGAGGTGCGGTGGGTGCAGGCTCCGCTCCAGCTGCTCCGGGACCCCTCATCCCGGACCCCTGCCACGCTGCCCGGCTGCCTGGGTCCCTCCTGTGCCCAGTCTGCAGCCAGCAGCGGGCACGGGGCTCCCACCGGCCTCCCAGTGCCCACTGGAGGGTGCTCTCTGCCAAGGTTTGTGCCAAAGATGCTTCCGAGCAACTCCTGACATGGGAGCTGGTGGGAAGAAATAAGGTGGAGGTTGGAGGGATTTTGCTGGGGTCTGAGGGCAGAGCCCCTTCCCCAGCGAGGAGGCAGCGGTGGACCCCACTGGGCATCGGGCAGGACCTCCATCTTGTTTGTCCCCCCAGTGCCCCACGCTGATGTGCCCCCCCAGGCCTTTTGCAGGCTGCTGCCTGTGCCCGAGCTGTGGGCAAACACCCCCAGCCCCTGCTGCGTGGCCGTGCCGCTCACCGTGGCCTCGGGGCACGCTGCCTGCGGGGCTGCGGCTCCCCACCATCTCTTGTGGTCCCTCTGGAAAGCCCCTTTCCTGCTTCTGCTCCAAAATCCATCATTCTGCAGTCTCCTTGGACATGCTCCCAGGACTCCCAATTCCTCTCCTGGAATGTCATGGAGCAGCTCCGTCACGGGCACACGGGGGGTGCAGGGGCCGTGGTCTGGTCGGACACAGCCCCACAGCCCAGGACACCGAGGGCAGGACAGGGAACAGCACCTGGGGTCAGACGTGGCTTCCATGCAACCCCCTTTACTGAGCTACACACAAGGTCTCCAGAACTTCAGCTGAGCAGCATGAAATACCCCCGCCCAGGGAAAGGGACCCCAGCTCCTCCCTGTCCCAGTCCTCCCAGTAACAATTAACTGGCAGATCAGATATTCCAAGAGCGGGTCCTACAGCCAGATCTTCTCGCTGCTGCCATTCGCTCCCAAGACTGGGTGCAGCACCCCTTGTTCTTAGCTCACACACGGCCCGAATTGCTGGAGTAGCTGTTTTTCTCCCTCAATTAGCTCACCTCCCCCGGCAGGGGCCGGGCTTCGCACTCGCCGAGGCCGGGTGCTGCGGTATTTGTCTGGGGTGGATATTCAGCTACAAACTCATCACCCAGTTCCCTGGCTCCGATTCCTCCGAGGTGCTTTTGGGCTTTTCTGGATTCAATTAACTCCCCTCCGTGTCATCTGCGAACTGGGCTCTGCCTCCCAGCCCTTCCTCCCCTCCAGATCACTGCGGGAAACATTAAAACACGCAGGGATGAGGTCCATGGTGGTGGCGGTCGTGAAAAACTGAAGATTAAGCCCCCTTAATTTTCTGCCTGAGCTGTTTTTTCCCCATAAAGGTGTTCCCCTCCTGCCCTCTGGCCTGGCTGCAGCGCCGTTCCATGCCCAGAGCTCTGGCTCATCGGAATCAGGCGGACCTTTGGAAGCGGGAGCAGCACCGGGGATGTTTTGGAGAGACTGACGCATTTTCCTTCATGGAATCCATGTCATCCCATCTGTGCTCCGTTGGTCTATTTTTAATCACAATTTGAAAACATTTTCCAGGAGCAAACACAAAGCTTGCTGGCCTGTAATTCCCCCAGCCCCCGGTGCCGTCCCGGGGCCAGGTTCGGGATTTGCTCCAGGCGGAGCAGGGGCTGCCTTAATGGGCTGCGTGTTTTCGAAAGCAGAGCAACAATTAAAGCCTCCCCCTTTTTTATCACATTGTTCCACCTTGTTGAGTCACTGTTGTGCACCTAATTGGTTTTTTTGAGCTCGAGGCTGGTAATAATCCCCTCTAGCTCCAGCTGCTGACAGCCCGTGCACCGAGCCCCCCACATGCCCCACATCAGTGTGTGGGCACGCTCCTGGCATCCTGCCCTTCCTTGGGATGAAGGGCTGCAGCAAAGAGAAGATGTGACATGGATTCCATGGGTTGTCCTGACCATGGATTGTTGGGCTCCCTCCAGGGTCCCATCCACCCCAAGAACAGCCCATGCCCCCTGGGCCACCCCACCGGCCCCCAGGCACCAACACAGTGGGGGTGCCAGGGGGGTGTCTGGTGGGGTGTCTTGGGGGTTTCGTCCCATAGAGGAGGTGTCTCTGCCAAAATCACGTGCAAAGTGCCCCAGTGCCGGGGACAAGCCAGTACCAGGCTGCTCGTGGGGGGTCAGGGCAGGAGGGGGCCACCAGCCTCTGTGCAAAGGGACAGCAGAGCCACCTTCCCGTACCCCATTTCTCCGTACTGTGGCCACCTTTCGGGGGCAGAGGAAGTGATTTCCCTCCTCTCCGGGGCTTTTAGCAGCTCAGCCTCCCTGCCTTGGACTATTTTGTACCTGTTCCAGGCACAGCCCCCGTGGTGCCCACCTTGTCCTGTCCCCAACAGGAGGGGGTAGCCGTGTGGCTCCAACAGGGACACAAGGGACTACTCTCACCCAGCTTAACCAGGAGGTGGGAGGTTGCCCTTGAGAACGAAAATCATCCTGTGCAACATCCAGCTGTGCCTGGGAAACGTCCCACCATTCAGGTGATCTCACTGCGTATCAAAATGTTAATTAAAAACTTTGCAAAACTCAACTCTATTTCCTCCCCTGTATTTTGCAGCATGTTGCTATTTAATCTTCGGGGGCACAGCACTCATTATTTGACGTGCTAGCGATGATGAGCGAGGGCTTAAATAAACTAGTGCAAAATAATAATTATCTGACAGAACCCACAGGCAAAATTCAATCCACGGGGCAAAGGAAGGTGGTTCTTCTGATGGACGTGCTGCAGGTGTTTGTGCCTGTGTGGAAATGGCACTTTGATGCTGTGTGAATGCCTGTGGTTTCTGGATGAGTCCTAACGCAAGGGTCACCCTGGCAGAGCCGTTGTGGATGCCGTGGACGTCTCTCGCTGCATCTCAGGATTCCTTGTCCTCTCCTTCTGCTGGCAGAGGGCTCCAGGCACGCTGGCAGCGCACAGCACTCTCCACAGCCACATTGTTGTTCCTTCTCTATTTCATCTTTAAGGTAATTTACTCTCACAAGTGAAGTGGGATGTTTTTTCTGAGTCAATATATTTTGTGAGATTTCGACCGGTTTGAAAGCCAGAGGCTAACTTCCCCCTAGCCTTGGTTCCCAGCTCTGACTCAAGAGCCAACCCACACTTTAACCTCTAAGCGACACCCAGCAGAATTGGGGGTACACGTGTTAGAATCCCCCCTATCTTCCCCAGGGAGTCCTTGCACCCCGGCTCATTCTCTCCTGTCAGCCCGCAGTGGGCAGAGGAGTGTCGCTCGGGGTGATCAATCACCGCCGCTTCCCGTTACGATAATAAATGGATCTCGCTTCCTAATTTGCTCTCCGAGTTCTGCCAGCCGTGGCTGCGCTCCCGCACATATTAAATGCGTGATGAACATTGTCATTAGTGCCCGTGTCAGTCACCAAGTGACTCTCAGCAGGTTAAATAAACGTTGATCAGAACTTCTCCCCGTACGGACGCAGGGCTGCGTGCTCGGGAGAGCGCTCCCCTCCCCGCTCTGCTGCCCAGCTCCTCTCCCGGAGCCCTGGGAAGAGCCCGGGGGACAGAGGGGGGGTCCGTGTGTGGGCTGAACACTTGTCACTCTGTTCCCCAAACTGGTGCCATACTGGGCACAGGGCTCTGGATTCTCCTCCAGCGGCTGCGTCCTGCACTGAGCCTTGCCCGAGACATGCCCCCTGCACCGCAGACCCATCGCAGGGGGCAAAGCTCATCCTCCTGCTTCTCCCTCACTATCCATCTGGTTTCAGAACCTTCCTCTACCACCCTCCCGAGCAGCAGAGCCCAGCAGCCCGTCAGACGAGCGGTTCTGCTGCTGACACGGGTGTTGACACGGTCACAGATGGAGCTCGAGCATCGGCTGGTTCACCCGGGAGCTCCGGGGCCGTGGGTGGGAGCCCGTGTGAGCAGCTCCCGAAGCAGCAGCAGAATCCCATGGAAAACACAGATACGGAGAGGTTTTGCACTGGGACACCCCGCGCCTGGCTCGGTGCCGGCGAGGCTCCCCCTGGGAAGGGTCTGTGCCAGGCGGGGGGGGGCTGGCACATCCCCTGCATGGTGTTGGCACCCTGGCACCAGGGAGGTGACACGGTGGGGATTTTGGCTGTGTCAGGGTTCCTGCAGCAGCCGTGGGTTCCCCCAGCCGGACCATGGCGAGCTGGGACAGTTTGCAGAGGAAACGTGTGACAGCGCTTGGGGTCCACCAAAAATTCCTACCTTGCAGTGAATAAAAGTGGGTGAGGGATGTGGCACGAGCGAGGTGGCAGCGCGCGCTGCCATCAGCCCAGGAGGAGGCTGGACACATCCACAACCTGTCAGGGTTTGCCAGGGAACGGGGGCAAAGGGGCGCTGGGAATGTCGGCTGGGACACAGAGGCCTGAGGAAAGCTTTAAAAACGAGGCAAAAGGTAAACCATCAGCATGAGGTGATGATCCTCCCACGGCCACGGCAGCGCTGCGCTGGGCTGGGGGGGCTCTGGCCGTGCCACCGGTGTCTGAGCACCTCGTGACCGTGCCCGGGCGAGGGACACCGAGCTGAGCCGCCTCTCGCTGCTGTGGCTGGTGGTGGCATCCGCTCCCGGGGGGAAAACCTCCCACCAGTCCCAGCTGGACTCAAAGATCATCTTATAGATGATCCCCCCTGCAGTGAGGGGTCCAGAGCAAAGTGCCAAAACGTGGCTTTACATTTATGTTCGGTGGCTTTAGTCCTCTCCTAGTCTAAACATTCAATGTATTGATGTGACTGTAAATGGCCGAGCAGCAGCCATATACAATGCTGCAATATATTTAATTAAATATGGGCTAGTTTATATGCAACATATATTTTAAAGACATACTAAATTACCAACATATTTTTTGCCTGGCTTTATATAAATATTTATAGGGCCCGGGGGGTAACTTCCTCTCTGGGAAATAAATAGTGTTACTTTTTGGTGTTGAAATACACATTTCTAGAACGAAAATGAATTATTTATTCTCCTCATGTGAGATGTGTCCAGCATCAAAGCAGACTCCAGAAGGGGAGCGTTTGCCTCTGATCTCGGTCCTCGGTGGCTCTGCAGAGCTGCCCTGGACGGGTGTCCCTGTCACCTCCGTCCCGGCGGTGGCTGGGTGTGACAGTGACAGCTTTTGGGGTCCGTCCTCTGGGTGTCACTGTGCAATCGCTCTAGGAATGCTGAGCATCACTGCTCGGGGAGGGATTTGGCCCAAAAGAGGAAAGGAAAATATTCCTCACCGCCTGCAGCGACCCCAGCGCGGCTGCTGGCCAAGGGCTCTGGCTGGCCCCGGGCTCTCTCCCCCCTTGGCCCGCTTGCTCCAGCCTCTTCTCCTCCAGCTGCAGCGCTCACCTCCCTCCTGCCAAAATCCTGCCCCCCCCGGCTCTCCCTCCTCCCTCCCTCTGGCTCGGGCTCCCTCTCCNCGCTTGCTCCTGCCTCTTCTCCTCCAGCTGCAGCGCTCACCTCCCTCCTGCCAAAATCCTGCCCCCCCCGGCTCTCCCTCCTCCCTCCCTCTGGCTCGGGCTCCCTCTCCTCCCAGGAGCGCAGCCAGCAGTTCCCAGGGATGCTCGTCTCCCGGGAGCCCTGGCCCGGGGACCCCTCCCATGACAAGGGGTGGCTGCCGGGGGGGCCACAGTTGTGGCTGGAAGCCCAGGCTGGGGCTGGCCGTCCTCGGGGATGTCCTGTGCCAGCTGGTGGCTTTGGGGGACACTCACCCCGTGTAAGACCCACACTAATCTTGCAGAGGGGCAATACAGGAGGCTGGGGCACAACTGGAGGAGCCCCCCCACCCCAGTCATTCCCATTTCACCAAAGAGAGGGAATCTGTCTGAGAGCCCCCTGAGGGCCAGGAGCCCAAATAATTCAGGGCATGGGAGCCCTGTTTGAGAAGCCACTTAGTACCAGCCAGAGAGCCTCATCAAGCCCCCACCAGAAAGTCCATATCAACGACTTAATGGGCACCAGGTGATGGGATTTACCATATTTAGGGCAGGAGGCACTCAGCGTGGGATCCAGGGAGGGGAGAGAGTGGGGCTGGTGCTTTGCTGGCTCTGGTGGCTTTATTCTTCCTCCTGTGGCTGCTGGAACACGTGCCATGAGCAGAGTCTCTGGGAACAGGAAGGAGGTTGGGGTGATGGCCCCAGCACGGAGGTGGGAGGGAGGACCAGCCCCTGGATCCCCCTCTGCACCCTCTGGGACAGTCCCTCTGTCCGTCTGCACCATCCACAGCTCCGTCCCCGTGGCCCCTCCACGCTCCTTCAGCCAGGTCAGTGCCACGCGTCTTCCTGCTCTCCGTGTCGGGTTTTGAAGTACAGATATATGGGAGAGAGTCACTATTCCAGGATAAAATCCCTGTGGTTGGAGCATTCAATGCTCCCACATAAACCACGAGCTGTAATGAAGGGATGGGAAGATGGAAGAGCAATGTCTGTCTCCAGTGTCAGAGATCGCTTCTCCCAAGCTGATGGCAGTCAGCTCTTGGCCAATAGTCGTGGGGAAATTTGGGTTTAGAGAAGGACTCCAGGAAAGCCCTTCTCCAGCAGGCTCTTGGGGGCACACCAGCCCTGCTATAGCTTCTAGCACAGGTGAACACCTCAGGCCGGGGAGAGAAGCTCTTTTCCATGCTTTCATTTGAAATGAGCAATGAAAGTACAGGCTGTGGGTGCCGATGGCCAGGGCATGCCCAGCTCCAGCAAAGGAGGGTGCTGTGGACACGCTGGATGAGAAGGACTGAGACCCCTACAGCCACTGTCTGGCCTGGGATGGCTGGGGAGGGAGGTCTGAAGGTTATCATAGAATTGTCCAGGTTGGAAGGGAACTTCAAGATCATCTGGTCCAACCAACAACCTAACTCTGATAAAACCATCACTAAACCATGTCTCTAAGCTCTATGTCAACCTGGGTTTTAAATACCTCCAGGGATGGTGCCTCAACCCCTGCCCTGGACAGCCCATTCCAAGGCTTAATAACCCTTTCTGTGCAAAAATCTTTCCTAATAGCCATCCTAACCCCCCGGTGCAACTTGAGGCCACTTCCTCTTGTCCCATCGCCTGTTCCTTGGGAGAAGAGACTGACCCCCCCCTGGCTACACCCTCCTTTTGGGGAGTTGTAGAGAGCGAGAAGGTCTCCCCTCAGCCTCCTTTTCTCCAGGCTGAACACCCCCAGCTCCCTCAGCCTCTCCTCACAAGACTTATTCTCTTATTGTCCCTGCCCTGTCTCACAGAAGCCCACACGCTGGCAAGTGCTGGCCCATCTCCTTCCTTGCCAGCCCACGCGCTCTGCAGATGTAATGTCCTTCTCCATCTCTGTGTGCTGAGATAATTGTGGTGTGTCTGTGCTGCCCAGCAGCCTCGGGACCTGTGTGTGGGCAGCTCTGGAGAGCTGCTTTCTGCAGGGAACACAGTCTCCAATCGCCGCTCCCTCGGTGGCTCTGCAGCCCCAATTAGGGCATCAACGCCACAGGCAGGAGGGCTGGCAGCCCCCGGGGTGTCGGTCCCTGATGTGTCCCCTCTCTCAGCCCCAGGTCCTGTCACAGCCATCAGCCCTGTCCCTCACCGCCGCTTCAGCAGGATGGGATCTAATTAGGGTCCCCTGGGGGAGGGAGGAGGAAACTGGTGGGATGGAAGAGCCCCGGCAGCAGATGACAATCCTGGCAGGTGGAGATGCCCGTTTATATCGTGCCTGTCACCATGGCTCTGCGTTGGCAGCAAAGCCCCCGTGGAGAGCTCTGGGGATGGGAGGTGCGGGGGCTGCTGAACCCCATCGCTATGGGGCGAGAGGTGGGTGATGCTGGGCAGGAGAGGAGCTTGGCCACAAAATGTGGGGGAGTGTGGGGAGGGCAAGAGCCCACCCCCACCCAGAGGAGGGGCCAGGGACCCCCTGGAGTGAGCGCTTCTGCTGGGTCTGACCCATGGCTTCTGCTGGGTCTGACCCATGGCTTCTGCTGCTGTCGTGGGTGTGGGGTGGGACAGGCATAGGGGGACCCCATGGAGAGGGGGTGACAGCACACGAGGACAGGCCATGGAGGGGCTCTGAAGAGCTGCTGCAACTCCTGGAAGTCACGAGCCGGGCTGGAAAGCAAAGGGAGAGGAAGGGAGCTGCTGGGAGGACACGGGGCAGGGGCAGGTCTATTTATGATCCTTTCATTCCTCTTCTGACGCACTCGGCTGATGCTGAGGTTCCTGTACCTTCAAAAGCAACTTGTTCCAGTTTCTCTTCAGGTAGAACTTCACTTCTGAGTATAAAAGCTCTTTCTGGAGGAGCTTGTTACACAGAGAGCATCCAGGCAAATCCACCTCAAGCCTCTCCCTGCCCAGGGCCCTTCTTCCCACTGCAGATACCCCTGGTCCCCACAGCCCCTGACCACCCTCCGGGCTGTTACACCCTGCTGCATCCCATCACCTTCCCTCCATGATCATTTTTTGCCTGAAATCAGCAGCTCGTTGGGGAAGGAGGTTTTTTTCAGGCTGTGTTGTGCGGCACCGTAGTGATGATGAGGATGGTGAGCACTGTGGGCTCCAGCTCCTGGTGGCACCTCTTTTGCAGGGGAGTCAGCCCTGCTGTAGCGTGTCACCCTCATGGGCGTGAAGAGGATTTAAATGTAACGTGGGTTAAGTCAATCAGAAAACAATTGCTAGGGTTTGAGAAATCATGGATAAAGGGCCATTCCCTGGATCTGGATGCCCAGCTCCAAGGCGGTGGCTGTAGAAAAGTGCCAAGAACTCTTTTGGAATGGCTGAGCCACGGGGTCAGGGCAGTATTTCCCGGTGAGCACGGGTATTTAATTAGCAGGGTTGCAGGGCACTCTACCATCCCTGTTTCTGCCACACGGCGATCAAATGGGTTCGTCCAGGTTAATGATCTCGTGCGGGGAATTCATCATGATCGGGTGCTGGTGGCAGGACAGGGCTGTGAGGGACGCGCTCAGCCTGGCACAGCCCTGTGACATATTCCACAGGCAGAGACAGCTCAGCACCCGCTGTCACCCCCCGACTCTGCTGGGGACCTCTCCTGCCACCAGCTCTGTGTGGCACCGGCACCAGCATGCTCTGCTTTGGGGTGCTGGCTTGGGGTTGGACTGGATGATCTCCAGAGGTCCCTTCCAACCCCATATGATTCTATGATTAGTCCTCCTGTGGCTACTACAGCCTGGGAGCATCGGCCACTGGCAGAACACAGGCGTGGGTTTCTCAGCCAGGTGGTAATTTCTGGGCTGTGGTTTCAGCAAGTATTTGGATAAGTCCATGAAAACACAGCCCTTATCCTGAAGCGGCCCTTTAGCCTCCCAAAGGCACAAGTGGACATCCATAAGGAGTGGAGGAGCCCTGGAGGGGCAATCAGGGACCTGAGGCTGAGCTCTGCCCAGGTCTGGGCAGCTCACCCCAACTCTGATTCCCGCGCTGTCTGTCGGGGTTCCTTGTGCCGTGGGTTTGGGATGGGGAGCCATCCCTCTCCTCCTGCAGGGGTGGGAACGGGTAGGACCTGCAGTGCCATAAAAAGTGACCACAGGACCACACAGGAGCTTTGGTCTCCCCAGGGAGGTGACAAAGCTCAGCATGGGATAGAAGGAGGGAAACGGGGAGGAGCTCGCAGATTATTTCTGCCTGTCACTGCTGAGCTCCTGCGCTGGCTTCCAGCCCTGCCTTCCAGCTGGCCCTGGGGACCAGAGGGGTGCTCTGACAGCCCGCGGCCACTTCCCCACCTTGGTGCTGCGATGGTGCATCTTTCCTGCTGGCGGTGGACAGGCAGCAAGTGCCACGCTTCCCCCTCGGCTACCGAGCAACGGGGTGAGAACAGGCAGGAGATGCTCGGCTGAGCCTGGGGCTGTTGGCAGCAGCTCCTGTGGGAACGGAGCAGCAGAGGCCAGCGAGGAAAGAAAGCGATGGCAGGGAACGGATGGAGCTGTGATTCCTTTTGTCGGGAAATCAATAAATCAGCGGGTCTTGCACTCCTTCTGGCATCTCCTCCCATTTAGAAATCCAGCCGGGAGGCAGGCAGTGCAGGGAGCTGGTGGCTCTGCAGCGAGACACCACCACAGCTCAGCTCACTGAAGTCAGAAACCAGAAAACACTTAAAAATAGCAGTCAGGTGGCCTTCCCTGACCCCGTTAGTCATCACTCTCCCCAGAAGCAGAGACAAGACCGGCCTGGACTCCAGCTGAAGGTCTGCTCTCACCCAGTGGGACCGTTAGTGAGGAGGGCTGTGCTTTGGGCAGCGATGGGGCCGGTGCTCGGCTGCCCTTGAGGGTGGGCTCCATCCGTGGCACCAGCCCCCGGCCACAGGGAGACCCTCTCCAGAGCCTGGCTGGGGAAATGTGAGCCAACGAGCCCAAGTGAGGGCCACCGCTCTTTGTGACATGTGGGATCTCACAGACTGGAGACCCTGGTGGCATCTCGGGTTTTCCTCTCCCTGTTGCTTCCCCTGTCTCACCCGGTATGGTGTAAGGAGGCAGCTCTTCCTCTGAGGAGTCGGTGTCCACACCAGTCTCCCAGTGCAACGCAGTCACGGGTGGCCAAGGTCTGGTGGAAATGCCTTCCATTTCCTTGCACAAGCAGACCCACGTCAGATGGAAGCTGACGCCTCAGATTCCTTCTTTTATCTCGCAGCAGTTGTACATTTTTTATGTCCCAGCATTTTTGGCCACCTCAAACTCAAAATTCCTGGTGAAAGCAACCAGAAAATGCATTTGATGGTTTAACTCTTGACAGTTTAATTCTTGGTCCCCAGTCAGCATTAGCTGGTTTTGGTTTATAAATTAGCAATTGTAATTGATACCTGAGCATGGGATAACTACTTCTGGATTGAGCTTCTGTCAGCCTTCCTGACAGTTCATTCACTCACAGGATGATTTATGCGAGCTCAGGGCTTCACAAGTGCCATTTTCTGTTTTCCTGCCTATGAACTGCTTTTATTTTATTCTCTTTGCCTCTTACCCTGACTCACAAATTGATGCTCATCTTCTGTCATTTATTTGTATTAGCTCAGGACGGAGTGAACGCAACATTCATTAAGGAAAGGAACACAGACACATGCACACATACATCTGGAGCGGTGGCAGAAGACAGAGTCCATGTCCCACAGCTCTGCACACACGAGCAGACTCATAATTATTTAATTGATTCCCGCCGCGGAGCTGGTGGAAGCTCTGGCTGGATGGGGACACACCAAGAGCCATGGGGTGGGCTCTTCTGGAGGCAGCACAGGGAGGGCTGGACCATGGGGCTGGCTAACGAGCTCGCTAACGAGCTGTGCCCTGGCAGCCCAAAGCAGAGAGGGGCAGGGAGAGCTGCCAGGGGGGTGCTGGGGAGGAGAAATGAAATGCAGGTGCCTGACAGGCTTCTGGAGGGGAAGCGGAGGACCACTGGTGGGAGGTGAGTCCCTGCTTCTCCAGGGCTGCTGCAGGCGCTGGGGGGGAGCAGAAGCAGTGTCAGGTCTGGGGACAGGCCACCTCAGGCAGGTGGGTGGTTGTCAGAAGCTGGAGCCGTCACAAGGAGGGTTGGCTTCATTGTGAAAGATGCTGTGTCCCCACGGGGGGGAGGCCGCTAGAGCCGGGAGTGAGTCCTCTGCAGCCACAACACGTCAGTGCCCCAGAGCAGCCATGGGGAAAACGATGAAGAGCAAAGCTGAAATCACCATCGTGCTGTAGCACCAGTCCACAGCCTGCACCCCCCTGGGTTTGGGGAGACGTGGCCAGCCCCCCGGTGACAGGGAACCCCCCCCATCTGTCGAAGGTCAGTGGGAGGTTGGTGGAACTGATGGTGCAGAGCAGCCTCTGCAGCAGGGAGGTGTGGGGGCCATGGCCTGGGTGGCTGCAGTTCTTTGGAAGAAGCCATCACCTGGCACTGATGCAGTTAAAACAACCAAGAGACACCACACTCTTCTCAAAGCCAGTGGTTAATCCATGGGACTCCTCACCACAGTTTCTCCTGCCTTCCATGGTATAGCTGGCACGCTTTGTCTTCCAGCTGCAAACTTGCCATGGACAGGCTTCTGTGGGGCTGGAGCATCAGCAAAGCTCAGAGGCAGTCTGAGCATCTTGGTGAGGTGGGCATCC
>JAHREE010150593.1:20425-37964 GCA_033628505.1 Tringa tobata
GTGCTGGGGTCTCCATCCCTGCACCAGCACAGCATCTCTCCTGGACCACATCCATCATCCCGCCTCCCGCATCCCACGGCTCTGCTGCCGCACCGGCTCCCCGCACACCAGGGGGTCACTCCTCACACGGAGCTGAACCACAAACTCATTTCAGGCCCTCGGTGTGGACCCCTGCTCCTACCCCATCCACGCTCCCCACGCTGCCGGCAGCTTGGCTCCCCCTTACCATCACCTGCCTGTGATCCCCGGCACCGTGGGGCTCTCCGGGTCCTGCACCGACCTCCTGTCGGGACACCTGTCCCTCTGTGTGACCCGGGACAGCCCCAGGGATGCCCGATGACACTCCTGCCCCAAAAGCTTCACAAATCGGAGCTGTGGGGCGAGAGCCATGAACAAGAGCCACTTTCCATCCTGCTGCCTTCAGATCAGCTGCTCCTTCCAGTTTTCTTCTCCTTCTGGTTGCTGGCAGAGACCCAGCGCTGGCAGACAGGAGGAGCAGCATCTGCCGGCTCAGACACACGTGGAGCTCCCCGTGTGTTGGTGATTCAGCCCAGGCTGAGCCCCAGGGCACCCCTCCTGACAGGCACCCGGATGGTGGGCCGGGGGCCACGCAGATGGAACACGTCCCCCTCATTCTGGGGGCACCTGGCTGGGGCTGGTGCCACCTCCTGTCTCCTCCCGGAGAAAACCAGCCCACCCGGCCGAGGCCAGGGACTTCAGTGTGGGTATTTCCCAGGCACAGCTCAGGCAGTGACGGGCACAAGGTGGCAGGGGCTTTTCTCCAGGACCTGAGGGGCTCCTGTGAGAAGTTTGACACCGAGTGGAACGGCACCAGCAGGAATAACGGGGTGGAACCTGGCACAGGCGGGGTGCCAGGGAAGGGCTCCAGAGAGCGAGGGCAGGTTGGGTGGGACGGAGCCCTCGGGGACACGCACCGGAGCCACTCTCTGGGCTCCTTTCTCCTTCCCACTCTTTTCCCAGGCTGCCCTCTCCGAAGGGCCTGTCCTCACACGCAGGCTCGATGGGTTTGTGCCAGGTTAGTTAATGGGACCCGGGAGCTGCTCGTGGCTGCTCCAGCATCAGCGAGACACCGCTCTCCTGCGTGTAAGATGGGGATAAACGCAGCAGGGTCAGTCTAGCTGGATACAGCATCCTGGATACTGCCTCTGAGCAAAGCCATCCCCAAACCCACACCATGAGGTACCTCCCTTGGAGGTAAATTGAGCTCACTTTTGGGGGGGGAAAAGGGCAAAAAAAAGCATTTACAGAGCAGGGCACCTTCTCTGAGGGGGCTCTGCTGTTTGTCCGGGTACCCGGAGACCCTGTGGCCCAGGAACACCAGTTTCTGCTTTCAGGTGCTGTGTGTCCCTTTTCCCGCTGCAAACCTGGCCCATCATGCTGTCATTCATCCCCAGTTACAAACTGGTCTTTAACTGGGGCAGGAGGGTCCCAGGGCTCCTAGAGATCCTGCACAACAACTTCCAACACCAGGCATCCACCTGCCCCGAGAAGCAGGCAAAGGGTGGTAGTGGGGACACATTGCACTGCTGAACACCCCCCTGCCCCAAAGCCCCTCTCCCCACAGCCCAGCACGGCTCCCGCCCTGTGGAATGGGCTGTGACACCCCCAACCACACCGATGCCCCACTCCCCTTCCCCGCCGGCGGCAGAGCCTCCCCCCGGGCAGCACCGGTGGGCAACGGCCAGTTAATGACGTGTAATTTACCGCCCTAGTGTTTATTGCCAGCGGGAATGATCCAGATTAATCACAACTGCTACTACAAAGTTCTGTAATAAAATCCTAAATGAAATAAAAGACGGTCAAGTGATTCATTGATGGAAATCCCTCCCCTGTTCCCAATGAAAGTGCCGGCTGTAATCTCCGTGGCATCGTTTCTCTCAGTTCCCCGGCTTTAATCCATAAAACTCCGTTACGGCTGGGGACACCACGCAGGTTGGGAGAGCTGGGAAAGGGGTAATTCCCGCCGGGGAAATGGCTGTGGAGCCTTCGGGCAGAGCTCGGGCAGAGCCGGTCCCGGCAGCGGGGGTGTGTGAGAGACGTGACCTGGGGCTCCCCATCCCGCTGGGGCCGTGAGGGTCCCGGCCGTGGCTCTGGCAGGAGCACCGTCCCCGGGGCTGGTTCTGCGGGGCCGTGTCTGTCCCATCCCACGTGGAGCCCGAGCTCTGCAGCACGGCTCAAACCCTCTGTCGCCTTCTTTCTTCTAGTTCTTTGCAGTCTCTCTTGTAGCAGGAAAAGGTGGGCGTTCTTCATCAAAAGGATGTGGTTTTTGATGGGGCACTTCAAACATTATTTTACTTTTTTTTTCTTAGCTCCCAGGTGCTTCCTCAGTGACAAGGGGGGGCTGTTCAGCGCTCCCCGGGGGGCTGGGGAGCTCACGGGTGCCTGTGAGGGGAAGTGAGCACTGCCCTCTCCCACCCCCATGCCTGCCTGCTTTGCTGCCCTGCTCCAAAACACCACGTTCTGCTCCAAAACACCACGTTCTGCTCCAAAGGAGCCTTGCCCGATGTCACAGCGCTGAGAGTCACAGCGTGCCCAACTGCCCACTGCGTGTGTCCCCTCGGGAAATGTCCCCCTGATGTGGGTTTCACTCGTTGCCTGAGGTGAGGAGCAATTTCCAGCTGTGCACTGGACACCAAGGAGTTCTGTGCCACACAGAGGAGGAGAAAACCCCGAGGAAGCAGTCCGGGTAACGGAGAAACAGCTGATACTCTCTAGAAAGAGATTTCTCCCTGATGCTCTTCACCTGAGCCTTTCCTCACTCCCTTGTAATTGCCCAAGTGCTGAGGAGCTCATCACCCCTGAGCTGCTGCAGCTCCTTTGGTGGGAATTTGGAAGGAGTTATAAGCACTGGCCTGGGGGGAGGAGGGTTGCTCAGGCTGGTGTCTGCTTGGCTTCTGGGGATGATTTCTCCTCTATTGCTTGACATCTGTAGGAGCCTGCTGGGACTTGTCCCTTCCCCAGTGTCCTCCCTCCCTCCCTTGGGGAGGTGATGGCAAAGAGGGTCCCGATGGCTGAGCAGGAGCCAACGAGACAAGGAGTGGGTGAGCCTGGAGCCAGGGCAGCAGCAAGGACCTCTTCTGGCCTTTGGAGCATCTCTGCGTCCAGGATGCCACTGGATGTGCCCAGGGCTCCCAGCCCAGCAGCTCCAACAGCAGGATATGGTGTTGGCATGGCAAGAGTGATGTCCCTCTCCTCATCCCCAAACAGGCAGTGGTGAGTGTCTCCTGGGGGCATGACCAAACACATGGGGGCTTTGGGAAAAACACCCGTGTTCCCTAAATCCCACTGCCCCGGCCAAGGCTGGGGTGTGCTTTAATGAGACTCAAGTTTGACTAAAGCTGGTTTAAACAGACGGTTTGTTTTACTCAGTTATACAGTGCTAAGAATGAATAAGATTCCAGGTTTCTGCCAGAAACAAGTGTATGTTTGCACAGACTGAAAAGGTTACCTGGTTTCACTCCGTCTGAGATGGGTTATTTACCATAAATATGTTTGCACTGGAGTTGTAAAAATTAAGTCATGTTGATTGAAAGCCTGGGAGCAGCTGTTGCCTTCGCATCCCCCAGGAAGCTGTCACAGCCCTCGCTGCCGAGCGGGGAAGTGGCACTTGCTGCAGGAACGGTTTGGGAAGGGAATGTTCCGCTGGGGGGGGGAGTGTTGTGCTGCCAGTGGAATATTGTGCTCCTGTTTGATGCATTAAGCAACGTGTAAAAATTTAATCAAAACCACATTTATTATACATGATAGTGGGGAAAAAAAAAACCCTCAGCAAGAGCTTCTGCTGCTCATTAACTGCCTCAAAAACAAGGAGAGGGAAGAAGGGAAGTGCTTAGCGAAAGGACTTGAAAATGAGAGTGGTGTCATTAGCATCGCTGACCTAAAAAAGGGTTTGGTGTGGGAGCCCCCCTGACAAAGCCTGGTGCCCTGGCGAGGGGTGGTGATGCACCTGGGACCTTTGTCTGCCAGGGTCCCTTCTTCATACTTGAAGCAAGCCAGCTGCCAGGAGGCCTGTGCTGCACTGGTCTGTACTGGTCTGTGCTGGTCTGGCCACACGGGGCCAGGGGTGATCAGTTTGCTTCTACACTCGGCTTTTTCTGGGGTGGGGGCAGCGATGCTCTCTCTGTGGGGGCATGAGGCCGTGCCCATGTCAGACCCCAGGGATGCTCCTCACTCCATCGACATTTGCCGCTCAGTGCTGAGTGAGACCAGGGTGTTGTGGGGAGCTGCGGCCCCCACCCCGGGGGGGGAATGGGGGGAGAGATAGGAGAGAGCAGCCCATCTCTGCATCGCCGTGCAGGCGCAGGAGGAGGAATCCTGGGCAGCAACAGGCATGAAAGCTCCTAAAGCAGCTGCTGGAAGGTGCCCACTGTCAGTGGGTCGGTCCCGGCAGGAGGGGACGGGGCAGCTCCAATGCCCTTCTGTGTCCCCATGTAGGGGCTGAGCTGAGTCTGATCCACCCGGGGCTGTCAGAACCCCCTTGAGATGGGATCTGTCCCATCATCTCAATTAAACCCCCCCTGCATTCCCCCTGCCCCCTCTCCCTGCAGCGTGGGCTGCAGCCCCGGGAGGAGAGGGCTGGGGCCAGCAGCGCTGATAGATTGGATCATATTGGGGAAGGCAAGGTGGTTAAAGAGATTCTAATTGTTTTTCCCAGCAGTAAAAATTGCATGGTAACAAAAAAAAGAAAGCAATGAAAGGAGAAAAGCTGGTGGGAGGAAAATGGATCTGGAAATCAGGTATCTCGATGTCAGAGGGAAATCATGCTCAGAGAGAAGATCATTGCAAAATACTGCATGAACAGGGTTTTACCCTGTCAGAGAGAAGATACAGCTGAGGGAAAGGCTGGGCTGGTTGCAATTGTAATGGATATTGGCTGTAATTTTGCAAGGGCAGGGGCTGTTGGAGCAGGGCCTGGCCAAGGCTGGATTCTGCCTGTAACAAGAGTGCTGCTAGAAAATGACTTATTCCTTGAAAAATGGAGCCTGAGTGAAGTTATTCAAATACCCAAGGTAAATCGAAAAGTGTAACTGTTCAGGGGAAAGCTGAAATGTTTAATCTTGAGATGTTTAAAGAAAACAATCCCATTTTTCTTTTCAAATTAATGTTCTGAAACACAGTGTGGCTTTTTTGTTTTCTGGGGTCTTTTTTTCAGATTACAATGAAAAAAAACCACCCTCCAAGTGAAATTAAAAAAAAAAAAAGGTTTTTAGTTCAATAAGAAAACGGTAACATTTTCATTTTGGAGAAATCCAGAGTGGGTTTTATTTGTTGTCTGGGTTCAATGCCAGGCTGAGGAGTGAACCCCCCGCACCGCCCCGTGTGGGCTGGGGCTCGCTGCGGAGCCCGCGAGACCTTTCTGTACTGAAGGGGAGAAAGCGTGGAAAACACAGATTCATCGGGAAATTTATGAGAGGTTATTTGTCTCAGGCTGTTGTAGGCACTGGCCGCGCTGTCAGGCTTTTCATTGGAAAAATCAATAATAATAGTGTCCCTGGCACACGGGCTGCAGCCGGTCGGTCTCTCATGGGCCGGTAGAGATGAGCTGGTCTTCTTAAGTCATCTTGATTTAAACACTTAGAAGGTGTGGGGGGAAAAGGAAAAACTCATTTAAAACCAACACAAATCATTTTAAAGTGTGATTATTTCTGCACAGTTTTTCCTGGAGTCACCCTGGGCTGGGGCTGGGTGAGCCCGGGGGGGGGAGTGTGTCTCTCCCATGTCTTAGAGCAGCCTCTGCAGCAATGTGCACAGAGCGTGGCTGTCTGCCTGTCTGCGGTGGCTTGTGCTGGCCCGGGGTGGGTGGAAAGAGCCCCAAAGTGTCTGTCCTTGGCCACAGAAAGCTCAGCTGGCCCAGATGGACTCTGGCTGCTGGAGGCGCAGGGAAAACCCCGGGGGGGGAAGAGGTGTCCAGGCTGGGTGTCTGCACGGATGGAGCCATCCGGGAACGTGGAGACGGGGCAGCTTCCAGCCATGGAAGCACAGGACCAGCCCTGGGGGAGAGAGGGGACAGTAGGAAGGCAAAACCTCCCCCTGTGTCAGAGAACGTGTGTGTAACTCTGGGGGTCTGTGGGGGTTTGCGGTGGCAGGGCTCTGCAGTCAGCCTCGCTCGGGCTGCGGCCGATTCCCTCTGCTTTTTAGACCTTTCTTTCTGTTCTTTTCCATACTTTGCCTGGAACCCGTGCTGACAGGGCAATGAGCTGTGCTCCTTGACAGCTCCTGACTTTCATTGGTGTTGGGTTTGCTATTGTCTGCATCTGCATGGCAACGGATACAATTTCCCTTGCATTTAATGTCAAACGATTGTGCATCACCACGCTTATCCCCCTTCCTTAAAATTAAGAAAAAAAAAAAAAATCAAAATCGTACAGCTGGTGAGCTGGTCCCCAGGGGGAGGGTCTTTCTGTTTCATTTGGGTCTTTGTGCACCCACTCACAGCTTGACAGATGTCTCAGACCTGGCATTTTAGAAGCTGTTGGGTGCAGTGGTTTTCGCATGCCTACCAGGGTGATATCTTTTTTTCAAAGATCAGCAAAACGTGCAGCTTAAACCATGGCGGGGGAGGCAGAGAACATGAAATCCTCACAAAAGTGCCACGGGGCTGGCTGGCTCTCAGTGATTTGGAGTTTGACTTGACCATGTAATGCTGCCTGCAAATGGGCGTCCTAGATGATTCCCTCACCCCCTGCAGACACCCAGGGTAGGAGCTGGGCACCAGAACGCACAGATTTGATGATGTTTGAGGTGATCTGGAGTGTCACAGTTGGCATCCACTGCCTTTTCCTGGAGCCTTTGGGTCTCCCGTGAAGCACGTGGCATTGGATAGGATATCTGCAATGGCACAGGATGCCTGCGTTTTGGTACCCAGTGTTTTCTGGGGAGTGAGGTGGCCTTTGGGGACCCACGGAGTTTATTTCAGCGTGCTGGCTCGTTTCAGACCTGTCACACAACCTGGTGTTGGTGTCGAGTGGAGGAGTTCTGAGAGCGGGTCTATCACAAGCTGCCAAACCGCATTTTGCAGCCGTTTTGTTTTTTTCCCCTGGAGATGCCAGGCACGTTCAGGTTCAACTCGGACTTTGCTCTGGGAAGTCAGGTTTAATACCTGTATTTGCTGCTTGTTTTATAAGGGGATGCAGCTCAGGCAGGAATACTCTGCCCTGCAGGCTCTTGTGCGTTCCGGTCAGGTCGTGCCTGCTTTCCCGGGACAGATTGTCCTGCCAGCCAAGGAACGAGGTGGTGGATTGCGCCGTCTGCTCGGGCTCTGGGGGAAGGCACCGACAGGTGCTGGTGTAAGAGAGCCTGTAATCGAGGCCATTATTCTTCTTCTGAACAAGAATAAATGTCATTCATCCCCGAGCTGCTCCTTCCCAGCAAACCCCCCAGGGGATACACACCGTCACGGCAAGCACCGGAGCCGTGAGAAACCTGCCTTGGCTCCTGTGCTGGTGGCCTGGGGGCTGCAGAGGGCCAGGAGCTGATGGAGCAGGGGGAGCCCAGCTTGGCTTTGCCCCAGCCAAGGGCTCCCACAGCCTACTCTGCGCCGAGGACTAATCTCTGGGCTCCAGCAGCAACCTCCTTTTTCTTGACCCCCCACCTTTCCCAGCACTTACTGCTCCTTCCATGGATGGAGCTGCTCTGTGTGTGCTGCGCCTCCATGAGCCAAATGCACATGGACAACGTGGTAACTGGCCATGAAAATCTTTCTGCTTTTGCTGCTCAGGCCTGGGGCTTGTGGTTCAATCAGGGCTCCTGGACTCGTGTGAAGTTTCTGTCTGTGCCTCGCACACACGCCCCGGTGCATGAGTGCTCAGAGCCTTGGCACAAATGCTGCTTTTCTGCTGTGCACCATGGTCTCTGGAGACCAGCAATGCCATCACAGGCACTGTCCCTTGCTGGAGACAAGGGAGGAAATCTAAGCTGTAGTAAGAAGAAAGAGCCAGGTCCCCCCGGGTCGGTGCAGCACTGCCTGGGGCTGGTCTGGCAGCCTGGTGATGGGGTGAGGGTCCCTGATGAAATGGGGCATAAAGTTCTTTGGTGCCACTCTCGGGGGGGTAGGGGGGTGTATGGCCCCCCTTGCTCCAGGTCCCCAGGATGGCACTCCCCTGGCGTACGACACGAGGCCTGTGGATTCCTTATGCTGACTTCTTGTATTACTGTAGGAATGCAAGAGACAGCACTATGTGCTGGTATCCAGCTGTGCCCAGCCAGGCACACCATCTGGCCCTTCCTGGTAATTTTTAACCAATACCAACCGGGCTCATCACATTTCCTGATGTTTTTTGTGCG
This sequence comes from Tringa tobata, assembly GCA_033628505.1. Classification (NCBI taxonomy): domain Eukaryota; kingdom Metazoa; phylum Chordata; class Aves; order Charadriiformes; family Scolopacidae; genus Tringa; species Tringa tobata. The sequence continues at coordinate 28,730 of JAHREE010150593.1, forward strand.
TACTGGGAGCTGAGCAGAAAGCCCACCTCTGCCCAGCTGTGAGAAGGTGTCCCCTGTGAGCTAATGTGGCTGGTCTGGGGGCCAGTGGGTCAGCACCTGCAAAGCAGAGACCACTAGACGTGACCAGCTTGTGAGGTGGCTCAGTTGTCCTGGCATCAGCCTCTTGTGTGTTAACCCTGTGCCGATGGGGTGAAATACCTAGTGCAGATCAACACCCCCAGGCGTGACTTATAGAGGCAAAACCTCATTATCTGAGCTGAAAATGCTGAACTAGGAGCTCAGGCTGTGGCTAAGGTGCTGCAGGACGGTTACGATCCATAGGGTGATCCATGGAGTGGTGTCACACTGGGTGACAGGGCTGTGCTCTGCCTTGGGAGGGACCGTAGGGACACGGTCCTGGCTGCTCCTCTGCCCTTTGTGACAGGGTCACGGTGTGTGGGGGGGAGAGCTTTTGGAGAAGACACTTGATTGTCTCCCACTGTACTTGGGCACTTGGAAATTCTGTGTATCTGAATGCCAAACATCACGATTCTCACCATAAACTCTTTGCATAAAATATTTTGACTTTCAGTCCTTGCCAAGTTCCGCTCCCTCACTCCTCGGTGAGGCTGCTGCGTGGTGCAGCTCCCACTCTGCCGCTCCTCTCGGGCTGCACCGTTCCTCCTCACTGCTTGTGGTGTCAGATCCATGGAATTCGAGGGAGAGAGGAATGAGCTGCTGCCACAGGGCCTGGGAAACGCTCCAGGTTCTTCTCTGGCTCTGTATTAAGAGGCTTGTGTGAATTTGGCTGTGTGCACTTCTAGCTGGGGAACGTGGTGAGGCTGGGTTGATGCCTTTGCCAAAGACCTTTAATCTCTGAGGGGTTCACCCCATTCCAGCAGGAGCTGGAGGTTCTGCACCCCGAGCTGGATCTCTGGTCCTGCTGGAGGCTCGCAAATCGGAGAAGGTGGGCTGCAGGTGGGCGTCTGCACAGCTGGCAGGGGTGGAAAGATGGCATGGCCTCTCTTGGTGAGGATGCTCTTCTTATTGTGTGTCTCTGTCCTTCACCAATCGGTCTGTTGGGGGATGGTGAGAGCCCTGGTGTCCACTCATGATGGTTACACACCCGAGAAGTAAAAGTCTACACTTGTTAATAATGAACAGAGACAAATTTCCAGGGCTGGGATGGCTGTGGGTGCATTTGCTGGATCTGAGCTTGCTGCTGGGAATGTGGCCATTTCTGTAGCAAAGTGCTACATAGTGGGGTATTTTTAGCATTTCTAATTCTGCTCATCACCACTGGCTGCGGAGGATGTAGCAAAAGAGAGTTAACTATGCCAAAGGACCAGTAATCCCTGGATCTCACTTCAGGAGGGTCGGGGGACCAGGAGGAGCAAGAACAGCACTGCATTCTCCAGAACTGGAGCTCCCTGGAGCTGCAGAGACCATGCTGGCACCATCCCCATCCCTCAGACTGCCCACGCAGGTTTTCTGCTCGGCAATCCCAACACAAGCTCTGGCTCAACAACACCATTTTCACACCTTGCCCTATTAGGCAAACTCTGTGAGACATTCCATCAAGGGATAACATATCATTCTGGGTGACTTTAAAAGGTGCTGCCTTGCTTCGTGTTACAGATGTGGAAGTGTCATCAGTTGAAATGTAATTCTACAAGATCTGATGGCTTGAAAATGATACTGTATTTGTGCTAGAAAATGTGTGATAAGACATTACCATTGACCTAGAAGGTGGTGGTAATGCTTTACCCTGAGGATAGAAACACAGTCTGAAGCGCATAAGGCTCCTGTGCTGATGGAAGAGCTGGCTCTGCACTCATGGAGAGCTTTTGGAGACTTCACCCAAGCGACGATCCCATCCGCACACCACAGCGAACAACCTCCATTGCATGGGTGTCACCTTAACAGAATCACACAACTAAGGGGATGTGTTGCAAAGAGTAGCCCCCCAAAAAGTTAAAATGGTGGTAATTCTGGCCTGTGGAAGGGCAGTGTCTCTGCCACCCGAGGCATCTGTGTGAGCGTCAGGGGGATGCTCCCACAAGGCGGCTGGAATGGAGTTATCAGGGAGCCAGGGCTTTCCCCGCTGGCAATCCCCTTGTTGTTTGTGCCTGACAGACTGGCGACATGTGAGTAATTATCTAATTAACCCCAAGCTGGCAGAGGCAGCGCGGGGGAAGTGACACTTCCCTCCCGCTTTATTAAGACTCACTCTGTTTCTCCGGTGGATTTTGGCAAGCACGAAGAGGAGAAACGCCCTCCCGCTGACCGTGACGGGGGCTCCCCGGTGCCAGGAATGCTGCCTGGCCATCCCAGCCCCTGCCAGGATGGAGCCTGCACCCACACCGGGAGCTGGCCTTTTCCATGGGAATGCCGTGCCCTTATCCTATGGAAAGAGGCTGGTGCAGACTCAGGAGCCCGTGATCCGTGCTAACACCGGCAGCACGAGGCGGGCGTGAGGGGCGGTGCGGTGCCGGCCGGGGACCCCGGGGTCCCACCAGAGACCCCTCGGGAAAAGAGCGTTTGGAGCAGCACCGTGGTCTGGGCTGCAGGGTCTGCGGAGAATGGGACAGGACAGTGCTGTTCGAGCAGAATCATGGAAAATTCAGGTTGCAGCAGAGTGTTTGCAGTGGCAGAGAGCGGTCTGGGTGGGAAGAGGTCACTGGGGGTCTCGATCCCCTCCTCAAAGGCAAATCCTAGAGCCAGGGCGGGCTGTTCAGGGCTTTGTCCAGAAAAGCTCTGAAAGTGTGTGTGTAGATGAACATGGTGTTGGAGGTATCACAGAGGTGACTTAATAACCTGGTGTTCAGCCAATACATCCAGTCTCCTGCCCAGTGGCTGCAGCTAATTCCTTCTTCTCCCAGACCTGAAGTTCTCTGTTGTTTTTCAGTTCCTCTGTGACAAGTTGGGATCTGCTGGGGTAACGTAAGCAGGAGCAGCTGTCTCCCTTTGGAAAATACTTTTCTTTTGGAAAAAAAAAAAAAGTAGGTTCTCTTTGGAATATACTCATCTCAGCTGAGGGTACACAAGCCAAAGAGATGTTTGTCTGTGCCTATGGACCGTCACGGTCTGGGCAGACGGGAAAAGCTCATTGAGCCTGAGGGGCTGAGCACAGGCTGTGTGTTTCATCAGGGAACAACGCCGCTGTGTTCCTGTTAAACAAACCAACCAAGTGACTGTGGAGACTTATCCTTTTGGATGAATAAATGCTGCAGCCAAGAGACATGTCCCAAGAGCAGGATGCGCTCCAGGGAGGGGTCTCGGGCTTGATCCATCTCCCCCAGGCACGGGGAAGGGACACGGGGAAGTCTCTGTTCTGTCCCCATGCCCAGAGCAGCCCAGTTCTGAAGTCATGTTCAGCTCTGAAGTGAGATTCTGGTCCTGAGATCCTTTGATGCATCAAGATCCACCCGCATCAGGGACCAGTCCGGGTCCATGAGCTGGGGGAGATCACAGGGGCTGAGCCTGTGGCAGCTGGGACTGAACTGGTTTAACTGGGAGCATGGCCTGTGGAATGAGCTGGCCAGGGAAGGCTGAGCAGAGCTGGGCTGGGGCAGCAGCTAGAAAACCCTCCTGGTGAGACTGGTCCTTCTGGCTCTCCACTTCTTCTTGACCTTCTGTCTAAAGCAGCAGGAAAACCGTGGCTTCCCGAGGAGAATCCTCCCGCTCGCCCCACCGGCAGGGCTCTGGTGGGACTCCTGGGCAGAGCCAGCGAGCACTGGGGGGCCATCAGCATAGTAGGGTAAGCAGGAAAGTACCCCTCATTTTGGCCTCTTGTGACGCCTCCTGGCCCCGTGTCTCACGGCAGGTCTGTGCAGAGACCCCCCGGTGGGTGCTGGGCATGAGCATCCCCCCCCGGCGCTGCCACAGCACGTTTCTGAGCTGGGCAGCAGGGACTGTTTCTTGGTACTTTGGGATTTCTCACAGCAAACATCTTTCTTTACCTTGTGTCAGAGGATATAAAGCCCTAATCCTTCTCTGCCAGCCAAGCGTGGGTTCACAGGCTCTCCTCCAGCCCTTCCTCATCTGTCTCCTCTCCAAGGGAAACCATCACTCCTTTTGGGCTCCCTTCTCGGCAGGATGTTTGTGAACATTTATCTCTGTTGTTTTGTTGCTCAGAGCCACTTTTCACCCCAGACGTTTCCTCTGGGATGGGGCCTCCCCTGCCACGCACAGCATTTTTCCAGGGATGGTGTTTGCTTCCTGGAGGATTCTGCCGTGAAACTTTGCGGGAAGGAAATATCCTCTCAGCCCTCACCTGCTGGCAGTATTTATACCAGGGAATTTTTAGCTCCTTTGCACCCTTCACTGTCACGGTAGCTGCTTTTCCCGTGGTGTGTTATTATTCCATTTTTTTCACTAATAGGTGGGTGATGGAGCCGTTACTCAGGGCAGCTGCCACCCGCTGGCACTGCCGCAGCCCGGGCTCTTGGGCTCAGCGCTCTCTCTCCTCGGTGGCCACTGCCCTGCTCCTCGGGCAAATGCCCTCTGTGGCAGGCAACCTTCCTCACGGGGCTTTGGGGGGGCAGCGAGCCCAAGGAGGGTGTGGGATTGGCCACAGGGGGCAGAGAACGGTCCACCTGAGCTGTCCCACCGCTGTGAGGGGCACAGAGGGCATTTACAGCTCCTCCCCGAGGAGATAAGGATGGACGTGGGACCATGTTTAATGCCAGCCCATCAGTGGTGACTGACTGCGTGTGGCTGTGTGTGGGTGGCAGTGGGGACACCGACTCTTCTTGGGAAGCTGTAGAGCATTGCTGGCTCCCTGCTGGGGGTCCCCTGCCCCCCCAGTGCATCCCCTCCCGCTCCATCCCTGTCGTGTCCCCCCACCCATTCACCCCCCTCCAACCAGAGCTCCCAGTTGGGACCCTGTGAACAAACGGAGCTCAGGACAGACGTGCCCCTGTCCCAGCCCCCTGAGCAGAGCCAAGGCTTTGCTCTGGGCCCTGACCCGGAGCACTGTGCCGGTTTCAGAGCAGATTTGAGCCTTGGACGGGGGGGCAAGAGGGAGCCTGAGAGCTGGTAGGGTTTCTAAATCCAGGGATGTGTCCATGTCACGGCTGCTGCCTCAAGACTGGGAATACAAGAAAGAAAAATGTCCTTAAACAGAAACCCTTGCCATGAAAGAGGAAAATGTTAACTGAGTGTTCCCAGAAATCTGTGAATATCCACATATTTTAATGAGGAAAGTTACAGCAATGGCTCATACGGAAAAAATGTCTCCTAATTATTTCCGGGCAGAAACAGCTTCCTGATCTGTGCTTTTTTGGCTTAAATATGATGCCCCAGTGCACTGTCATCAGCAGAAGTCAGAGCGGTTAAAACACACCCAAGCTCTGTTTGCCAGGGCAGTGAAATCACCCCCTCACGGCTCCCTGAGTTCCGTTCCCTGTCTGTGCTGTGTTTATTCCCTGTGTGTAGGGGGAGATGGCAGCAGAGGGAACAGCCATTCCCAAAACAGCTCCAGCTCCGGCGCTGCCTCTCCTACAAGGAAATAAAACCCACTATTTTTCTTTTTTATTACTCTTTGGGTAAGGATGAAATAACCATCGGAGTAATAGGCTTCTACTGAAGCAGGTTTGCTGAGCTGGAAGGCTGGGGGTGGGCGGCAGCAGGACCAGGCACTGGGGCTGGGAGGTGCTGGGGGTTCCTGGTCCCTGGAGGAGGCTCCTGGCAGTGCCAGGGGGTGACCAGCAGGGAATAAACAGGAATTTGGGTGCTCCCTGGGGATCTCAAAGGGCTCATTGCTATTTCCATACGTGATACTGATGAGGAATATGAAGGTGATGAGGTATAAAAAGCAGCTCGGTGCAGAGGGTCTGTATGGCTGGGACTGAGGGGAATTTCTCTCTCTGAAGGCATTAAATCAAGATGATGGGACAGGAGTGTCAGAGCCAGGGATTGGGCACAATGAAGGCTCCAGGGCTGGGTCTCTGGGGGGTGAGGACCCCAGAAAGGATGCGGGGGGGACGGACCTGCCCCATCAGAGCTGTCACCCTAGCAGGACCCTTCCCACACGCCCAGGATTAAACTTTCCCCCTCTTTTTAATTTAAAAGTACAGGTGCCTGCAGATGCCTGTGCAGCTTCAGTGAGTCCTCGCTCCGGAAAGCTGCTGAGTGGATAAATGGTTTGAAATGGTTCATACAAAAACTGGGTCTTGGCACTTTCAGGAGGAGGAGTTCCAATGTCTTTTCGTTTTAAAAAGTGCTTGAAAATGAGTTAAAAGATTAGCTGAAATGGAAGCAAAATTGTTTGAAGTTCTCTAAATACGTGTGTGTATATATATATACACATATAGAGAGAAAAAAGGGAGAGAGATCTAATTTGATTTTTTTTTTTTCTTTTTGCCTTAGGTACAATAATTTTATTTCAGCTTTTCATCTGGTTTTCTAATAAGGCTTGTACTTTTATTATTTTTTTAAGACATTTCTGGGGTCAGGGTAGAGCTTTCTCTTCTTTTCAGCAGCCTGGGGAGCAGGGAAGGAGACCGGCACAAAATCCTGAAGTGCCCAGAAGCTGGCAATGGTGGAAAGAACCTGCGAGGGTATTTATGTGTTATGGAAGAAAAGAAAATCTTTGTGCAACGTGAGTGTGTGTGAAATGAAGGGTCACACACGAGTGGTGTGAATACGTGGCTTGTGCAGGTGCTGCCATCAGGGCCTGCGACCCCCCCCAGCCCCAGTTGGTGCCCGAGCCCCGCGGGGCAGGGAATCAGAGCAAAGGCTGCATTTTGGGGACTGGAGCAGGGTATTAATTTTGGGGCAGAGAGTGTTTTTCTGCTTCATTTTCCAGACTTTGTCTCCCCACAAGCATCTTCTGAAGCCCCCAGCAGCTTCCCCATGGTCACCACAGAGCCGGAGGCAGAGGATTTGTGTGAGGAGTTGGGCAGCGCCTCTCGCCCGCCCTCTCCGTGGTTCCTCTGTGGCACCAGCACAGCCACTTCTCTCCCGGTGCTGTGTGATGTGGGGCTGGTGCCCCCCCGGCTCGGTGGTGTCCCCCTGCCCTGCCGCCCGTCCCTCCCCAGGGGCACCAGCACATGTGGAGGTTCAGCAGCTTCGGTGGATGGAGGGACTGAAATACCACGTTTTATGGTGAGCTCAAAGTGGGAATGTGTGGGGTTTTGGGGGGTCAGGGTTTTTTTGGAAGAACACCACTGTGCTGGTTTGCATCTATTTGAGGCACGCTTGGCCCTAGGCAGCCAGCATGGATGCTGCTGAAAGCCTCATATTGGGGTTTTAAATGGGGAAGGAGATAATAATGTAATGTGGACGTTCCCCTGGCTGTCTCCATTTGTACAGCCCTGCTCTATTCACCCTCCTACGCTGCGCTAGGCTCCTTCACTGTCACCTCTTCTCTTCTGCATAATTTCATTTAAATTCTCAGCCAGGGTTCTGTGGGTGAGTTAAATGTGCTTCAAACTCTCTCTGCCTTCAAGAGCTCTTCTCTCCCTCGCTCCAGTGAGACCCTCTCCCGTGGGGTTCACCCGGGGCACAGCCCAGAGGGGCTGGGGGCAGAGCCCAGGGCTCTGAGAGGGGTAAGAGAAGAACCAAGGTCAAGGGCTCTGAGAGGGTTAAGAGAAGAGCGAAGGACCCTGAGAGCTCCAAGAAGGTTAAGAGAAGAGACAAGAGCATCCCAGGGGCAAGAAGCATCTGAGAATGTGGCAGCAGGGGAAGGAGCTGTCTCTCAGGGGCACAGACCCAGGAGAGCACTCTTGGCTGAGCTGCACGAGGGTCTCCTGCTCTCCAGATGCTCTGCAGGACCTGTCTGTGCCAGCCCCGGGTGACCCAGGGGGACAAGGACCAGCACTCCTCCTCCCCCCGGCGATGGAGACAGTGCTGATCACACATTCTGAATGCCTCCTTCCCCTTCAACACTCGTTTTCCTGTGCAGGAACGTTCACCCTCCTGCGTGGATGCTGCATTCCAGACACGCCGGTCCTGCCTCCAACAGAGATGGGTCAAGGTCCCTTCTCTAATAGCCTTGGTTTTAACTTCTCAAAGCAGTTCCAAAGTGATCTCGCTGATGACTTGGGAGGTGCGAGGGACGGAGCACGGCAGCATCGTCATGGGCATGAATCTTAATGGCCACCTGCAAACCTTCAGGTGGGTCTGAGGAAGGAGAGGATGATGGTGTTCCAGAATGCACCCCTCAGTGTGACGTTCCCATTTGCCATTAGTCCTGTGCACATTTGGAGATTAAAAAGAGACCGGTCTAATTAAAGCCAATATAAATTTGGAGCTCCTAAAATATGAGTGATTAATAATGTATTACGCTCTAGCAACAAAGAGCTGTAAATTACCCCGGCGGTGGCACCGCCGCCAGCTTGCTACTGCCAGGAACGCCCGGCTTCTGCCTCCCGTCTGCTCGGGTTCATCTCCAACAGACTAGAAAGACTTAATTCTCTGAGCTCAAAAAATAATGTGTCTGTTCCTACACGCAGCAAGTAATTCATTGCCTCCCGTGTAACCAGTAGCTCAAAGATCTTCATTTAAAGCTCTTTATGGGGGAATGAGTCTCATGTGTTAGGGGTGGTTATGGAGTCTCTCATTTTCAAATTACTGGGTAAAACCTAGGCCATTAATTAGAGGAAGTAATTGCCGCTCGGTGTCTCTCCAGTCACTGGCATGTGAAGGGGAAGAGTCGTTCTGGTTTGGCTGCTGTGGGCAGCTGCCCAGGGCACGTAGCACTAATTGGGTCCTGACCCTAGAGAGGATGGGGCTGAGCAGCCAGGGAGGCTTTGGGGCTGCTTGGCATGTCCCTCCCGTCACGTTAATGAGGGCTGGGCTTTGGCTGGTCTAAATTAGTGCTGCTGCCGAGCAAGAGGAGTGGGCTGGGGGCGATGCCCTGCCTCTGCCACCCCGGGAACCAGCCCCAAGGAGGCCCTTGTCCCTATGGTGAATGGAGAAATCTGCCTGCAGGTACCAGGACCGTGTCTGAGGTGCATCTCATGGGAGTCTCGGATGGTTTAAGGATCCCCCCACGCACCAGGGTGTGTGGGAACACACCTGCCCCAGGGAGAAGAGCCTCCTCCTCCTGCTACTGCTCAGGTTTAGTGTCAGCACCAAGACCCTGATTCACAGAATCACAGAATGGTTTGGGTGGGAAGGGACCTTAAAGCCCCCCCAGTGCCACCCCCTGCCCTGGTCAGGGACACCTCCCACCAGAGCAGGTTGCTCCAAGCCCCCTCCAACCTGCCCTTGAACCCCTCCAGGGATGGGGCAGCCACAGCTTCTCTGG
>JAHREE010150593.1:72882-108813 GCA_033628505.1 Tringa tobata
GCGGTGGCCCCGAGGAGGTCACCAGCCAGAGGGGACAGTGAGGGTGTCTGCCCTCTGCTGCCCCTTTGGAGATGGTTTGAGAAGCTGGGGTGGGCTGTGCTCCTGCAGCAAAGCTGAGTTTCTCCTGCATCCCCTGGAAGACTTTCCGGGCAGCGGGAGGAACATCAGGAGCATCAAAGTTTCTCAAAACTCTTCCCAAACCACTCGCTGCCGCCGAGCCCTCGGACAAGGTGGGAGAGACCAAACATGCTGCTCCCCGTGTTTCCACCAGGAAAGAAGCCAGCACGGCTATTTTCACCATCAGTTTTGTTTTGCACGTGGTAGGGAAGCCAGAAAGAGCCTGCTGAGCCATCAGAGAGGGATTTCTCTCCTTCACAAACCATCTCTGCTGGAGTGACACGGGCACAGGCAGAGCATGGTGGCAGCTCCAGACCACGGGGACAGCTCACCCCACGTGGGGACCGAGCCCTCCCCGGCTCCTGCGGGGCTGCCCACCGCTGCCCACACCTCCCACCTTTCCATGAGGGTGTCAAGAGCTTTTCTGCTCCAACAGCAGCCGGGAATCCTGCCCGCCCCGCAGGAACCGCTGTGATTTTCCATCCCCCCTCTCCCCCCGGCGCCCGCGGGATTCCGGGAGTGGAGTGTGGGGGAAGAGCCCGTCTGAAAAGATCTCGGTATCTGCGGCCACACAGTGGACTTGCATTTTTTTGGATATCAATAATTTAAGTGACACCGCATTTCCATTAAAATACGCGTCTCCGCTAAGAGGAAATGTTTTATAACAAAGTGCTCTCTACCTGTTGCAGCGCTTGTCGGGAAAATGATATCCTATTAATATTTTAAACTTCAGGGCTGGGAGAGGATCCCTGTGGTGTTTTATTCATCCTCAGTGAGAAACTGCAGTCGGAGGCTTTCATCCCGACTCCAGCAGACCCACAGACACGGCCTGTCCCCACACGCACAGCTAATTTGGGGGCTAGTTAACCAAGAGGACTGGAATGAGAGTCACGAAGCACAGGGAAAGCATTCATTCCTGGGAAACCACTGGCTCCCGAAATACTCCGAGCTCGTTTGCAATGCTGCAAATTGCCAGCCAACGGCGGGCGAAGCAGAACACAGAAACAGGCTTGAAAAACGAAGTAAAACCCAGGGTGCCTTCATTAAGTGGAAAGTGCTTTGCACGACGAGGCTATATCGATAATGAAAAAGCAGCTGCTAACAGTTCCTTGCCACCCTCTTTCTTTACAGCTCAATATTATTAAACATAATTTGACTAAAGCATTGAACATTTAACTTGCTAATTATCTTCCTCGTCACCAACTCGGCTGCACTGAAGTCGCAGCTTTGAAATTGCAGCCGATCTGCTTTAATGTTGGAGGGCTGTTGATGGAGGGCAGGGAGGGGAGGGGGATGAGCTCGGGATATGCTCTTTGAAGCCCAGGAGAAGCACTTTTTCAGCATCCCGAGTTTTCCAGGGGAGTGCATCACTCCTCCCCCACCCATCCACACACAAAAAATCAAAAACTGGGAGTCGGCGTGGTGCTGGAGCAGCTGGTGGTGGTTCACTGGGATCAATGCTGACAGACCAGCAACCACCCTCCCGTGCCGCCCCTGCCTTCGCAGGGCTGCTCAGCGAGGCACCTCCGGCTGCTGCAAACCCTCGTGCTGCACGTGAAAATGCAGATGGAACCGTTTCCCTCTGTTTGATTTGCTGAAACAAATAAAATAGACTGGAAGCTCTGATTACACCACCTGGTTATTCTGTAGGTATACATAAATTACAGCAATTATAGGGGTTGTTTTTTAATTGCATTATAACATGCTCATAATTTCGCCAAACATTCCCCTTCTGGCCAGAAATACAGAATATTTGATTTCTCTACAACTGGGAAGAGACGTGAGAAAGAAAGATAAAAAGGAACCACCACCATGTCCTTGAGCAAAAGTCACTGTGAGAGGAAGGGGCCAGGTACCCGGGTGATGGAGACCCTCGGGACCGGGGAGAAGGAGAGCATGGCCATGGCCACGGCCACCGTGGGAGAGCGTCCCAGCCCTTCCCAGCATGAGCTGTGTCAAAGTGCCCTGTGGGGACCGGACCCTCTCCGGCAGCTCAGCGCCCGCACCCCGCTCACCTGCAGGTCATTGGACACAAAATCGATATATTTGGCCCCCAGCCGAAGGAGCGGGATGAGGCGGCAGGGACGTGCAGGCACCCATGCTCGTGTTTTATTTAGTTATGTGCACAACGAGCAGCAACCGCTCCAGTCTCCTTTTTTTCCAAATGTCAAACAGGCAGTTGAACTAAACACGGATTTCTCTGTTCCTGTTTGAAGATGGCATCAAGGCTGGGGGGGTTCAAGACAGTTGTAGGAATTATAAATATCAGGCTTCCTCCCAGTGGCTGCTGACTGTCCTCTGCCCCTTCTGCAGCAGGGCAGGAAAGCCAGATGCCACCAGGTCCTCGCCCAGGGTACCCGGAGTCCCCACCATCGCTCCACCATCTGCTCCTCCCGAGGGGCAGCCAGAGGACCAGAGCACGGGACCCACCCGCTATTTATTTCCCACCGTCAGTCCCGGTAGCGACACGTCCCTCTGAATTGATGTTTATCATCAATTCCCAACCCCCAGCAAAAAAAAAAGAAAAATAAATCTGGGGGAAAACGTGCGCGGGAAGTCGCCTGCCTGTGCTAAAAGCATCTCCCCAGACAATAGGACAAGTGACAGAAAGACAGGACTGAGCTGCCGAGCGGCTCCCGCGCAGCTCCCGCCTTGTGACACTAATGCATTTTAAGTCGCTTTGGAGCAAAACACACCGAGTAAAAGCTGAAATAAACTGCCAGCTTTCAGTGCCTGCTATCACCCTAACCGGCAGAGCTGACCTAGAAAATCAAGCCATTTGTTACAGCGAGGTTCTGGTGGTGTTTCTAATTGTGCTGGAGAGAGTCCGGAGCAGGAGCCCTGAGCCGGGCGAAGCAGCTCTGGTGCCTCTCCCAGCAGCCAGTCACCTCCAAACCCAGTGCAAGTCCGTGGCTGAAGAAGGGACAGGGAATGGCCACTCAGGCCCTCGCCAGGGAAAGTGCCCACCGGGCAACTGAATGGCCCGACGTCTCCGAAGCAGGGAACTGCCCAGCCAGCCACCAGCTACATGCAACCCGCCGAGTGTGCAAGCAAAGGGGTGACCCTCCCCTGCTCACACCGCTGCTGCCCGGCCACGGGGGATCACCCGGGCACGTGGGGCTGGAGCCTGCACTGGCCGGGACCTCCCCGGGACGCTCCTGCCCCTCTCAAGCCCTGGCTTCGTTAAGGGAGGCTGCCAGGGGCTTCTCCTGCCAGGGACTTCTCTAAACGAGACGCACGTTTCCTCCAAGGGGAGGCAGCCAGACTCCTCCAAACCCATCACCCAAGGAGACAGTAAGATATTTTTACCCTTCACATAATTGCTGTGGTTTTTACTGCTCAGGTGATTTTCCTCAGCAGCTCCCCCAGGACCTGGCTCCACATCAAGGTGCGAGTCTTCAGAGCCCAGATTCCCTTGCCCTGCTGGTGGGAAGGGAAGCCCTCCTTGCCCAACACCAGGGCAGGTGGTCACACGCCTGATGGAACCCAAGAGCAGCAACATCAGAAGCTCAGCTGGTTTGGAGCCTACAGCCTCCCAAGACCTGCCCTGAGCCCGAAGTTGAGGGTGGGAAGGGTCCACAGCCCGCAGGAAGGCTCTGAGCAGAGCCAAACGGTGCTCCCGGGCAGGGAGGAGAGTTTTCTGTCCACAGATGTGCTTACCCGAAAAGCAACCCATTTCCAACACGTTGTCCTTCCCTAATAGAATGGATATGGGAAAAAGATCTGTCATGACTGACCAGACTCTTCTGCTGGGCGTCCAGTGCCCGGTTGCAAGGAGCCCAGGGAGCCCTCAGCCTACGGAGACGGGCATCTCCTGCCAGAGAGCACCATCTCCTCCTGGAGACAAGCATCTCCTCCCAGAGATAGGCATCTCCGAGGCTCTGCTGGCCCGTCTGAGGGCCGGTGTGTCCCCCTGCAGCCGCAGTAGCTGTGGGTGCTCCCCGTCCCGCTGCCGCCCCATCGCTGCCCTGCGTCAGGGCAGGACCCCAGGGCAGACCCTACCCAGGTCCACGTGCCCCGGGGTCGCCCCCTGCACCCCACCAGGCTCCTACCCCCCTGCAGGTTCCTCACTGGCAGGAGCCACGGCCTGGACATGACATGAAGGGTCCATCAGCGTGGGCACAGCTGCCTGAGGCACGCAGCGGCTACCAACAGCAAATTGCTTCATTAGGGAGAGAGACTTGGTACTAAAGAGCAACGGAGTTAATGACGAAGACATGATGGCAGCAGCTCCTCCTCCTCACACCAAGGGACTGCAGGAAAGCAAGAGAAGCCACCAGGACTTCTCCCCATGCTCTTCCCAGGTGCTCCCACTGCCCCGTCACTGGCCCACGGCCACTAACGACAGCGCTGTCCCTGGGGGCTCCTGGGCAGGGAGTGCCTCCCTTCCGGCAGCAAAGACATGGCAATGGGAAAGGCTTGTTTATCCTTCTCAGGAAATTCCTCTCCTCCTGCGGGTTCAGATGAGCTCTGGATTTTGGCAGGAGGGGTGGGAGTATGGAAACGGGACCGGCATCACTCGCCAGGAGTTGGAGCAAACGCCTTTGATTTGCACAGACCTAGGCAGTGGAAAACCCCGCAGTCAGAGTGAAGAGGCCCTTCAAATGAAAAGATTTGTTGTATTTTCGCTCACCCAGGTCTGCTTTGTATGAGGAGCCTCGTTGGTGCTGCTGCAGCAGCTCCGGTGCCTCTCCTCCCTCTGCCAGTGACAGTCCTTGTCCCCGAGGGGGACAGCACCTCCCATGAACGTCCACCTGCGCAATGGCACCTGCACACCTTTCTGAAGCCACCACACTCCTCCTCGAGCTCATCCCCTGACACGTGGGGAAGCACCGGACTCTGCGTGGTGTTACCGCAGCGGCTCTGGGACCGCTCCTAAGCATCTCTGCATCCCCACGGCACACCCTCGGGTACCACGGGGACACAACCCGAGCACACCCTCGGGTACCACGGGGACACAACCCGAGCACACCCTCGGGTACCATGGGGACACAACCCGAGCACACCCTCGGGTACCACGGGGACACCACCCGAGCACACCCTCACTGCAGCAGAGATGTCAACTTTCACCAACACACAAACACACACAGAGCTTTTATCTTCTTCAGGTACACCTGGTTCCTCAACTGAAGAATCAGGAGTTTAGCCATGGGTAAAACTCACTGCCTGTCAGTGGGAGCGACCCAGGGTCATGCTCCCCTCCTCCCAGAAACTCCTTCTTTGGCCCCATTTCCCCAAGAACAGGACAAAAGGTTTCTGCTCCTACGGAAAGGCAACCTGAGGAACGGGGTGGGGAGAGCACCCTAATTCTCCTATAGTTCAAAGCTGTCCCACACAGTTCCAAGGAGGGAAAAATGATCACAGGCAATAGTTTAAGGCTGACATTCCTCCCAAGCTGCTGCTGAGCTGCAGACTGGCGCTGCAGCGTCGCTGTGGCAGGCTCTGCTGGCTCAGCACGCAGGACCCACATCTCCCTCTTCGCCCTCCTGTCCCCGCGCTGCTTCACAGAAACAGGGGCTCTGCTTCCGAAAGTGTTCCTTCAGGCAAAGCCCCCCTGGGAGCCCTGACACACGCACGCCCTTGGCACGAGCCGTCCTGCTCAGCAGAAGGGCTGACTGAGGGACAGCCTCGTGCCGCTGGAGCTCGTCCACACAAGCCGCGCACAAGGAACGAGCTGTTCCCTGGCAAGACACGCCGATCTGTTTTCCTGGGTAAGAGGAGAAAAAGGAGGAGAACAAGCCAGCTGATCCCACTCCCTGTTACAGGGTGACCTGCTCCCACGTCACCCCAAGCCAAGGTGTGAGGGCTCCAGCAGTAAATCCACACGACTGCAGCGCACGGAGGGGAAAGCCCACCGAAGGAGCTCCTGCAGCTCCTGGCTGTGCCTGGTCCTGTGAGCTGGAGGAGAAATCCCGGAGCTGCCCAAAGGAGAGCTCAGCTTTCCCACTTCCACCAAATAAACTTCCAGCAGAGGCTGGTTCCCCTCATCCCAGGGACAAGTCAGGGCAGGGCACAGCAGCTTTTTGGGTGGTGTCTCTTCTGCATCCTTCATCACTGACTGAGGCATCCGAGTACAGCATCCAGCTCTGGGGCCTCAGCACAGGAGAGACATGGAGCTGTTGGAGTGGGGCCAGAGGAGGCCACGGAGATGCTGGGAGGGCTGGAGCCCCTCTGCTGGGAGAGGGGGCTGAGAGAGTTGGGGGGGTTCAGCCTGGAGAAGAGAAGGGGCTGATCTAAGCCAAGACCGGGCTCCTTCCCAGCCACCCGAGCTCCGCAGAATGATGGACCTCCAGAACACTCACAAGTTGCAAACAATCAAGAAATCAGAGGAATAAGAGTTATTGGTGATGCCAAGAAGCTTTCCCTTTCCAAGCTGGCTATGAAGAGAGAGGCGCCTGGGGACTGTGCTGGACACAAAGCCCCGGCAGCACCAAGCCCCCGGCGGCGCTCGTTGCCCTGTGGTCCCTGGGAGTGCTCCGGGGAGCATCCCATGGTGTGAACGTGGGGCCAACGCTGGCAGGAGAACCAGGGGAACCAGGGAAACCCCCAGACCTTTGGCCTCGGTGCAGCCAGACCCCTCCCCACGTCCACGGCAGCCTCTCAGGTCGGCCCTGGGGAGACCCTGACCACGGAGAGGAGTCTGGAGGACAAGGCGTCCCCAAGGGACCCTGTGCCCAGCGAGGTCCAAGAGGACAGGTTACATCCAAGGTTGGACCATATTCCTTGACCTTCCAGCCTAAAACCACCCAGCTGCAACAAGGAGCTGACGAGAGCTCGCTGAACGAACACTTCTGCAAACACAGGGCAGAAATGCATTCGGCTTATTTGGGTCCTTCACTGTTTACATCCTTTAATCTTTTCAAAGCAATTCTTCCCTTATTGGATATTATCACGGTTTTCTGTATCATTGCAGCAGTGTTGAAAATTGTTTAAATATTTTATTAAATTCATCCTGGCTGTGACAAGCCAGTTTTTGTTCCTGAAGCCATCTAACCATTATCTGCTTGTTTGAGCTGTCCTATTTAAATACTGGGAGACTCCACTCCCCGGTTCAGGCTGCGTGCTTCCTGGCTTAAAAGAATGTGATTTTCAGACATCTTATTAAATCTGCTATATTTGATGTAAAAATTCCCAAGCTACAGTGAGTCATGAGCTTATTTGTTTCTCTTCCACTACTTTTATTTATTCCTTTAGAAAGACAGAGTGGAAGGAAAAGGTTTCCAATGCTCCAAGGAACACCTTTTTCCAGGAATTTTCCTCTAGCAATTTCTACCTTCTTCCAAGCCAGCACCAGGAGGTCCAGCCAGGCCGGTTTCTGAGGCTCTGCTGTAGGTACCACCAGCATCTGCAGGTCCCATGGGGTGGAAGGGAACAAACCCCCCCCCTTGTCCCCATCTCAGCCCCCCCGCAGGGATGGATGGATGGATGGATGGATGGATGGATGGATGGATGATGTGCCACGGGAGCCGGGGCTGGCACCGGCCCCCGCCATCCCTCCCCAGCCACAGGCCACCCACGCCAGCCCCAGACGTCTCCCTGGCTCATCTGGGGAGAAGCTCTGGAACCAGCTCTGCCGTCCCCACGGGAACCGAGCATCGCTGCTTCACTGAGAATTCCCTTCTCCTGGAAGATACGCCATTAGTAACTACTCTGTTTTGTTACACCACAGTTACAGAAGGGAAGGGAAGGGCAACAGCAAACGTGAGTCTTCGTGGGTTCACTAATGACAGTGCAATTACATTAATGACTCTTGCTGCAGACAATGCTATGGCTACGAAGAGCCCTTAAGAATATTCCTACATGTGCGTCAGAGCCTCATGCTCAGATGGGGTTTCCAGGAAAAAACGCCTGGCAAATACTGATCTGAGGCACGTGAGGAGTGCCAGAATAGCAGGAGACTTAACTACCACAGATAATGCTTGGGATCAATTATTAAAGACAGAAGAGGACAAGCTAACTGAAAGAGCACTAACAAACATTTTTGCCATTAAGGTTTCCTAAGGAAAACAATAAAGACCATAAACGTCCTTGAACATGAAGCACTAAAATGAATTTGGACTATGAAGAACAGCGTGGGGAGAAGATGTAAGGAGGAACTCTACAAAGAGACAAATGCAGCCAGGGAAGTGGGGTCCCAATGGCTTCAGTGGGACGGAGCCGTGGGCAGGACCCGCCAAAGGCCTGGGCTGAGGCCAGACAGAAAATATAACCACAATGAAAGGCACAAACATCATGGAAGACGTGGAATTTTTAGCAGAAGATGACGTAGAATTCTTAATGGGAATTATGAGCAATAGGAAAAATGTGCCCATGACAAACAAAAAAAAGGACAGCAGCGGTACGGGTTGTTAGAGCAGCAATATTGTGATAAATTAAGAACTTTTTAAAACACCTGGAGAACTGAAGCTCAAAATCAGACAGAGACCCAGCTCCACCTCTGGGGCTGCTCCCTCCTGTGAGATCTTCCTCCCTCCCTGCCCTCCCGCTGTCCTGCCCTGGGCTCAGCCTGGAGCGTGTCGCTGCCAGTGACCCTCTGGGGTTCCACCAAAAGGCTCTGGTGCTCTGCTGGCCATTCCTTGAACTGCTCTGATTGAAGACACCCTTCGCTCCTCACCTTCTGGGGCTCTCGATGTGATTCCCAGCCAAGAAAGCTTCATTGGCCAAAAAGTTCCCTTGCATTGACTCTCTCGAGATCGGGGAGCACAGCTATAGGGGAAGGAGCTTATCACATACATATTCCATTGTCGTGACTGAACGACCAACAGCACGGTGCCGGCGATCCCTCCCTCAGCAAAAGCTGGAATAATTGTAGGAAATGGGAGCGATCTGCCTCGGCTCTCCTCAGCGTTCCAGGCACGGTCTGGCGGCCGAAGGGAGCGTCTGGTGCATCCTGAGGAGCCCCAAAACCACCCAGGGCCACCTGCAACACAGGGCTCGGGTTCCGAGAGGTCTGACGGCCCTTCCAAACTAATGGCATCACCTGAAGAGCTTAAAACACCCAGTCTGCTAAAAAGAAATCCAGATTTTGGCACATAATTTAGGCAACTTTGTATTTGCCCTTAATAAACAATCAAGCTTCTGTTGCAGAAACAAAGAGATGAAATTCAATGAGTCCTCACTCAACAGAAAGTTTAGGAAAGTGCTAGAAAGTCATGGAGGATTCATACATTTCTGAGGAACATCTGGTTTCCGTTCAACAATAAAAAAGACGCTTTGTGATTTTCACCAGATAGATAACGGTGTGAGCAAAGATTCACTAATTACTTCACTCAATTTCTATCACACCTCCCAAACCAAATGAGCAAAATTCAAGCAAAAAGTAATGAAAACCTGCAAGGAAGGAACCTGCTATACCCACTTCTCCTCGCTGCCTGGGCTGCATATCAATATTTAGATTCAGCTGTTCCAAAACGGAACATAAAATGCATAAAATGAATTAGAAATAGAATTCACGCCTAAACACCGGGGAGATATGTTTTGAATTACAAATACAAAATTAGCTTGAAAGTGAAGCTAAAGCTCCTGCATTTCAAATTATTGCAGAAAACGTATTGAATTCTGCAGAGATCAGAAAGATACAGCATCAGAGGTCGATGACAAATGACGAGGGAGAAATCAATTCAGGGGGAGCTTGACTTGTGTAACGACCACGACCCGGAGTTTAGCTTTACTAAGCCAAAACACCGCAGAACATGATTTTAATCTAAAATATTAATCGGCAATAAAATGCATAAATTATATCTGCAAATGGCTCGTCCTCTGGATGGCCTGTTAGTCCCACCTTGTGGGACCTTACTTGGTCTCTCATCCTCCTTGCCCTGGTGGCTTTTATTGTCTGAGTCGCCTCCTCGCTCCTACCCACCATGGCACCGGCATCCAGCGCTGTGCCCTATGCCGACCCCTGCCCGTTCCTCTGGCCGGGAGCTGGGCAGGGTCTGGCACAGGAGGAACATCAGGGGGGTCCGTGCTCAGAGGGCAGGAGTGGTGGAGGAGGACGACGGGATGAGGGTTTGGAGAAGGACAGTGGGATAAGGGTTTAGGAGGACGACAGCGGGATGAAGATTTGGAGTACAGCCTGGGAAGGGTGACGAGCACTTGGTGCCCGTGACCAAGGACAGGGAGAGCAGCAGGTTCACGCCAAGGGGAATTGCTCAATGAGAAATCCATGGCAAAGCCCCACCCCATCTGAGGGAAAAGAAGGGCTGTCATACAGCTACGGTGGGGCAGGAGCTGCCCACCCTGGGGCTGCAACACCCATCCCACCTCTGGGGCACATCCCACCCCAGGGACCGGGGCTCAGCATCTCCGAGCGCAGCAGCCAGAAGCACCAGGACACCCTGCCCAGGGGAGCACCCCCCCGGCATCCGCTCACGACAGGTCCCAGCACAAAGACCCCACCAAAGCTGCTCAAATATACACTGCCCCAGCTCCGAGCTGCTCCTACCCCCCCTTCCTCGTACCCTTCCTCCCTCTCCCAGGGTCTCATGCTGGAGAGGGGGCACCGAGACGGCTGCGAATGAATGATAATGAAATACAGAGCCGACGGCTTGGTGCCTTCCTCCTCCCAGCGTGCCCTAAAAAAACCCAGCTCCCAGCTCTGAGGATCAAACAAGATGATCAAACGCTCCAGCAGCTGGTTTTTAATTCCCCATTGCTCCAACTCCTGCGCACGCTCCAGAGCCTGTTTTTTTTTCCTTCCCCTGTCTCTGCAGCAGAAGTAACGGGAGCTGCAGCTGCAGGAGAGCAGGCTGAGGCACGAGCAGCGGCGTGAGAATGTCAGAGATCAAATGCATCCCTTTACCTGTCCCTTTATCAAAGGATTTATCTCAGTTTAAAACCTTCTCCATGAGTCGGACGGGCTGGCCCTGGGCAGAGGACGGAGATGCTGGTGGGACCTGGCTCCCAGGTCCTCATCATCCCGATGAGGATGCCCGCTTGCAGGGGAGAGGAAAGCCAGGGTTTCCCCAGGACTGCTCCTGGCAAGTGGCTTCCCAAGGGGTAAAGCCACAGGAGACGTGCACAGGACAAGGAAAAGGATCAGGAAGTCTGTGGGGTCTCGCAACAAGCGCTTTAGGGACCTCAAGCATCTGCCCCCGAGCATCACCCCAGGGCACCTCAGCACCGGGGAAGCCACAGGGGAGAGGCCAGAGACCTCCCCTGGTATTCAGACCATTATTTCAGTCCGAAACAAGACATAGAGGCACCTCACTCCACATTTAGCTTCGTCAAACCCTATTGCTATTGCTAGCAACGGGAGAGGATCTTCAGAAGCGGGAGGTGGTGGTACTCTGGTGGAAGGCACGTTGGCAGCCAGCGGGACCCCGCACCCGCTTCAAACACCCGCGTTTGCCCTGTCTGTCCCCCGAGGAAAGAACCGGCGCTGGGAGGATGCTCTCTGCTCTCCCCCACCATCAGACACCGCCAGCTCCCGAGCCAGGGGCAGGAGAGAAGGAAAACCCTGCGCTGCTGTAGGATAAAAGATGGAAAAGTTTCCTTAACATCAGGTTCCCCACACTGCAGCTGTATTTCTCCTCAAATTTGAAATATTTAAGCTCCCAGCAGGGGCAGAAGGGGAGACAGAAGAACGGAGAAGCTCCCACAGCCCCCAGAGTAAAGATCTACTTACTTTACTTTGGGGGGTGGGACTTTCCAAGGGTTCCCCTCCTTCCGAGGGAGAGCCGGACAGACACGGGACCCCCAAACCGGGGAAGATCTCACAGGGAAGCGTCCCTAGGAAAGCTGCACCACTTGGTGGCATCATTCTCAAAAGCTTGGGCAAGTGGGGACAGTTTGCCTAATGGGTATCGCAGCGATTAGAAGCGTCAAATTATCTTCCGCAGTACACAACAAATAACACTAATGGTAGGGATAATGTCAAGCAGAATTACATTGGATTTTAAACAGTACTGATAGCACATGTTACGCAGACATATAATTAGCACTGTGGCGCCTTGATAATATTAATAATGTAGCTAATTATACTGATATAAATAGCAAGATTAATTGTCACAAAACATCAGTATCAGGCTTTGAAAGGCATCCCCAAACCTTGCCACTGTTTGTCAGCACTCGGGCACCGGGGCCATAAGAGACAGCAGCGAAACGTTCCTGGTTCATCCCTCGCCCAGGGCCTGTCCCACCATCCTTCCCGAGGGTCCTTCGCACCCAGGCTGCCCCCAGGCACCCCCGGACACCGGCCACGGGGCACATTTGGTGAGCAGGGCAGGGACACGTCCATCCCCCTGGGAGACAGGGCTGCTCATGGACAGCCCATCAGCCAAACAGCCACCCTGTCCCCTCCGGGTCCCCTGGCACTTGGCGGGGTGGGAGCCCCGGCCAGGCGATGCCCCAGCCCTGTGCCCATGGCTCCCACGGGACCTGCAGCATCCACAGCTCCTACAGCGTCCACTGGACCCACGGCACCCACGGCATCCATGGCACCCACAGCACCCACAGCATCTATGGCACGCACAGCACCCACGCAGGACCCTGGCCCCGGGCTCCAAGGGGCTCTGCTGGAGGCAGCACCGGCGGCAGGAGAGCAAAGCCCAGCACTAAGCGATGCAAAGTGCCCCCTGATGAAGAACGTGCTTGAACCCCCCCAGGACGGCCGGGGGTGCTGCTGGAGCCCCTGTCCCTGCTCAGCCCTTGCAGCCCTGTCTGCCCCGGATTAGCTGAATGGCTTCTCCATGGGAAATACCCTGGCTGCTTTCCCCCCTTACGACCCAAAGACAAACGAAGGGAGCCGTCCAAGGCCTTCGCAGGAGAATGTTCTGCGTCGGGGCATTTGCGACGTCGCTGCTCACGGGAACAGAAAGAGACCCCGCGGCCGGTGCAGCAACCCACACCCCAGCACTGCACAAAGGCAGGACGGTGACAAATGGGAACGATTAAGCACAACGTGCCCTGTGGGAGATGTAACCTCTCATCTGCGGTTGTCTCCTGCCGTTAGGCTGCTTCCTTAAGTGGATGGGCTGGCGGGGAGCAGAGCTCGGCTTCCAGCGGGGGACGGGGGGGCTGGAAGGCGGCATCGCAGCAAAGGGCTGAAAAACTTCCTCCCAAATTCCTGCCTCATGCAGGACCTGCCTGCGCAGAACAAACCTTTCCCCCTTTCTGGCACCGCACGTGAAAGCCTCGGGGGCACGTTCAAGATGCCCCATTCCACAATCCACAGGGAACTTGCCGTGAATTTTCTCCCTGCCTCACCTCAAGCCCTGCCGCGGGGAGAGGGAGCCGTGCAGCTGCCCTGGCTGTAAGGGGTGTCCTGGTTTGAGCCACACAGGGCTCATTCCCCTTCCAAAGCCTGGGGAAACTGCACTCTGAGAAGACTCTGGTGTGTGAACCGGTGACAATAGTTCCTCTACAGCCAGCTCTGGGGTGCGGGGTTCAAGGTCCCGGTGTTTTCGAGCTCCCCAGGAGCGGGGACGAGGAGGAGCGAGACCCGGGCCCTGACCCAAGCTGCCAACGGGGTTATTTCATACCACAAGCGGCACATCCCATATCAATTAAAAAGTTCCCTCTCTCTCTCTCTCTCCCTCCTTCAGTGGCTGGGATCCGGAGAACCCCTTGCCCCGGTGCCAGCCCCGAGCCCTTCCCTCCCTCCCGGAGCCGCAGCGCTCGCAGGGTCCCACACGGGCTGTCCCTGGGGGGAGAGCACGGCTTCTGCTGGGGAAGGGGCTGGGGATGGTCCTGGGGTGTTTTGTATTGGCATCGGGATCAATACTGGCTCTTTAGTGCTATTAATGCTAATTATTCAGTATTACTCTATCAAATCTGATTATATTTCAACCCTTGGGTTTCCTCATTTTGTCCCAATTTGCTTTCCCAGGTGGGGAGGGGTCATGGGGTGATGGAATATTTGTCTAAAGGGCAATAAATTGCTGTGGGTTCCTCAAACCACAGCGGGGGGCTCGGGGCTCGGCCCCCAGCTGTGGGGGCCCTGGGAAAGGCGGGTGCCGGGCTGGCTCCCCGCTCCCCCCCGCTGGCAGGGCACAGGGCGAGCTCTGCCAAGGCGCAGAGAGGGAGGCAAACCCTCCGGTTTCTCCTGGAAGCAGAGACAACGCGCCAACCGACTGCCAGGGACGGGGCTTATTTTGGCTGATTTGTTGCTTATGTTTAAGGCACGGTGAGACTGTTAAAATCAGAGCTGGAGATGTTGAGATAGAGCGGTACAAACTCAGCCCCAGGGTAAAGGCTCTGACTTCAGCCGGTTGCGCTGCGAGGCGGCTTTAACTCCTTCTGCAGATGTGAGCACTGGAGCCTCCCGCTCCTGCTGCCTGCTTTTTCCCTTCGCTGCTGTTTTGCTGCTGGAAAAGCAAACAAAATGCCCAAACCCATCAAAAAGTCACCGAAGCCATCACTAGGCACGGGGACAGACAGCCCTTTGGGAGTTCCTTCTGCGGCCAGATGCTCAGCACTGCGTGGGGACACCCTTGTCCCCTGCAACCTGTGGGATGCTCCTGACGCGGAGGGACACGGCAGGTACGCAGCCTGCGCACCCGGGAGCCCCCTCAGACCAGCCAGCCCCGCGGCGGCTCCGGAGATGCGGGGGAGCTCGCTGAGCGCTGCGGGATGGAGCCAGCAGCCTCCCCGGCGCGTCCCGGCACGTTCCCAGCGCCAGTCCCCGGTTCCTCAGCTTATCCGGCAGATCTCGGGCACCAGCCCCGGGGATTGCACAAGCTTCGACGTCTTACGGCAACGGGCACCAGGGAAAACGTCTGAACAGGTTTTCCTTCCTGGAGAAAACAGCCCTGCCCGTGTCCTCCCCAGCCCGCGCTGCCGCAGGGACGGGGACACGGCGCGGTGACGGCGGGTGCCCCAAAGTGCCTGAAGCTGGCGTGCCCGGGCAGTGCGGGTGACACAGCCTGTGCCCAGCCCTGCCTCCAGCCAGCCCCTGCTGATGTCCCCAGCAGCAGGACCCCACATCCTGGGGGGTCCCCACCCCACTCCACGCCGCTGAACCCATGCCAAGGCCTCTCCGCCTCACCTGGAGGAGAAAGGCCAAACCCAACCAGAGACAGACTTTTCCCAACGTTACGGCACTGGGAGAAGGCAGAGGGGAGAGACCGCTGGAGCCTTCAAGCCAAGCGCAGGGTGGCTGCTCATGCCAAAACCTGTTTCAGCTGCTTTAAACTTGGCTCCAACTTCACCCAGCGAAGTGTATCGCTCCCGTCAGCCCTCGTTCCCTCCCCAAGAAAAAAAAATTGCCAGTTTCAGCTAGTGAGAAAAGGAAAAATTCTCTTTTCTCCTCCACACTAGGAGGGAAAGCCCTAAAAATTCAGTTATTTCCCTAGAAAACAGTCACGGTCGAAGTTTGGAGGTCTTCCTCTGGTTTTCAGACCAGTTAGTCTGAAAAACCCCAACGTACTGAAGCGATGAGCTGCTGTGAGGCGATTCAGCAGAGTCACTGAGAACACCCTCTAATAAGGGAAAGGAGCAGCGTCAGCCACTCGCCTGGAGCACACGCTGGAAGGGCAAATGCTCCCACCCCACGTACGGCCGTGACGGCGCCAGCGCTGAGGGACACGGGGCAGAGCGGATGGAGGAGCAGGGGAGGCCAGGTTGGAGGGGACTTGGAACAACCAGGGGGTAGCACTGGGGGGGCTTTAAGGTCCCTTCCCACCCAAACCAGTCCACGATCCTGACCCGCAGCCGTGGCTGGACCCTGGTGTCCAGCAGCCCCCCTCCGGCCGCCTCGCTGCTCGGCTGCTCCGAGCACAACAAACCACGCTCCTTCCGCAGCAACTCCTCAACGTAGTGTTTTTATTGCCCAACGAGTCGGAGGCGTCGAGAACAATGTTTTTCCGAGGCGGGCTGGCTCCTACCATTTAAATGAAAACCAGGCCTCCGTGGAAACTAATCCAACGGGAAAGAAGGCGGCAGAGCGCCTTCCTCGGGCTCTGCGGAACGGACACGGAGCACGCTCAGGGGCGTCCAAACCCGGCTCGGGGAGAGCGCTGGGCTCCCAGTCCTGTGTCCATCACTGCTGCCAGAGCTTCCAACGGGGAAGGGGAACCCCCACCGAACCCCTGATCCCTCACGACATTGCCCCTCGCTGCAAACCGCATCCCGAGAAGTCCCGCTGCCCCCCAGCACTGGCTCCCGGGGCTGCCTGCAGCCCAGCCTCACCCCCCCAAAGACAGTTTCTTTAAAACGGCCTGTTGAGTGCCCCAGCACACCGCAGGGAGCTGCCTCCAGAGAAGCCTTTACTCGCAGACCCACAAACCCTGGGCACCCCCCGGCAGCCGAAGGGTGCCAAGCCCCAGCGTTCAGGGAGTGAGTCAGAGCCCGAGCGAGTCACGGGATCGGCTGGAAAATCCCAAGGGTTTCAGAAAACAAATAAATACCTGCTGGGTTCCTCTCTATTCGCCTCCTGGTTCTTTTTGCAAGCCCCTGGAGTGGATTTGAGGCAGCTTTTGAGCTTCTCCCTGAAGTCTCAGAGTAACACACAAACCAGCCCCATGACACTTCATTTGACGTGAAAGCTGAGGTCTGGTGTCCCCCTCTGCGCCCCAGGGTGGGCTTTCCAAACCCCCCGGTGACTGGGTGAGCACTTGTACCAGTGGCACCATTCCCCCACTGGGGACTGGGAAGGCTGGAGCCTTACCTGGCTTTGGTGGGAAGCAGCAAGGCATCACCAGCAGCGGGAGGAAGGGCAGAGCCCAGCCCAGGCTACGAAGATGATGAAGGGACCGAAGGCACCTCTCTACGAGGAGAGGCTGAGGGACCTGGGGCTGTTCAGCTGGAGAAGAGCAGACTGAGAGGGGATCTCACTGATGCTGAGCAAGAGCTAAAGGGCAGGGGGCAAGAGGATGGGGCTTCTTCTCACCACCCTTCTCAGTGGTGCCCGGGGACAGGACAAGGGGCAACAGGCACAAACCAGGACACGGGAAATTCCATCTCAACATGAGGAGGAACTTCTTTTCTGTGAAGCAGGCAGAGCCCTGGAAGAGGCCGCTCAGGGAGGGGTATGGGGTCTCCTTCTCTGGAGACATTCAAACCCACCAGGTCACAAATCTGTCCAACGGCTCTGGGTGACCCTGCTCTGGCAGGGGCTGGAGGAGATGATCTCCAGAGGTCCCTTCTGACCCCGGGCAGCCTGGGATTCCAGCAGCAGCAGAGCAATGGCTTTGGGAAGGACCAAGGGGACTTGCTCTGTCTGTACCCTCTGCGGCACAGGAGCGCGCCTGGCCTCAGCCCGGGCATTTTCCGGGCAGATCCCCGTGTTATAAGGAACCACCGGCCCCACAAAGGCGCTCCCTGCCCCCCCCCTGCCCCCCCCGATCCCGCAGCTTCTTTCCTGCACATTCACCAATGGGTCAAAAGACTCTTTCAAAACTTAGCAGTGTCAGAGCACAAAAATAAAACCACCACATTGATCTTCCTGGCAGAGCCCTCCACAAAGAGGGTTACTCAGAAAACCTTTATCTAGTTTTCTTTTCTTTCCTTTATTTCTTCCCCCCCCAGTCCCCTCATCTTTCTTTAAAAGCTAATCTTTGCTAACGGGAACTTTTTGTTCCCTCTGACACTGCTAATATATGTGTTGGCAAGCACGTCTGCGAGCACACATCTTCTGTAAGAGGCCTTGTCACGGGCTTTGAAACCAGCCCAATTAGCATTTTACCTCTATTTTTCGATTGCAGTGTTTTACAGCAGTTTAAAAAGCGGATATTGAGCACTAAATAGCTCTCCCCAGCAGATACTATTACAGGTGTAAGGGATCTCTTCGCTTACCCAAGAAGAATTACGCAAGGTTAAACAAAGCTCAGCTGTGGATAACTTGAAAGATAAACTCCCTGCTTAGGCATGACTGGGATGTAAATTATTTCAAAAGCCGTCACTTTTATTACTCTCTATTCTCCTTACTTTTCCCCGCTCTCCCCGGCAGTGAACAGTGCCAGGACCTGTCCGATGCACCGATGGCAAACACCCACCAGCAGGAAAGACCCCGCAGTGTCCAAACCCGCCTGCCATCGGAACATCGCCCTGAAAATAATCCAGCGGATCTCGATCTCCAGGCAGCAATTACAGTGATTTCAGAGGGAACGGCCCCTCCACGCAGCCCCAGCGGTGGATGTGCCGCTGCCACCGTGACGCTGGGGAGGAACACGCTGTGCCCGGGGCACGGCCATCACCAGGGGATGTCCCACCAGCTCCACAAACCCACAAGCCTGCTGTGATGATCAGTCTATCTCCCCATACACCTTCCCTTCTCCTCCCTGGCAATATGCAATTAAAATCATCACAGCTTCCACGGCCACCCCCACCCCTAACGCTGCCCCAGACCCGCGTCCCCCCCGTCCTCGCTCCCTGCAAACACCTTCATCCCATAACGACACTCAAAGGGGAGACTCTGCATCACCTCCTTATCCAGGCAAACCCACACAGGGAAAGGACCCCAAAGTTTTTTTTAGCAGGTCCATCACACACGCAGATGAACTCAGGCTAAGGACATCAACTAATTCATAAATGCCCATTCATAAACTGCAGCAGCTCTCCACGGGACCTGTCCTCCCCCCGAGAGAGACCTTCAGCTCCTCCCAGCACGAGCACACGCTGCTCTGACAGCCTTCTTGGCAAAGCCCCTTGGTAGAAAAGAAAAGGGAAAACCGCAGGTGGTTCCAGACCTGGACCATAACCACTTTGGGGGGATGTTTTGCCACGTTTCAAAAAATAACAGCATATTGGTGTGAGAAGCCCGTGCTGTGCTGCTGCTCTGCTGGCCAAGCCCCGCCGTCCCGCAGCAAAGCGGCTCTGCAGAGAGCACCGTCCTGCTCTGCTCAAACAGGGTTGACAACACGAGGGGAAAAAACCCCCCCAGCCTGGTCCATGCCCTCCCAGCTGGGGTCAGGCGAGGCTGGAGAAAGCTCACCCCATCTTCATGCTGCCAAGCCCCTTCCAAAGGGGATGGGGGAAAGATGGAGGGGAAGGGGTGGATCCCACAGCCGCTTTCCATCCCCCTTTCCCAGGGCTCTGGTCCAATCTAAAAAGGGGTTTTTTTGCCCACACTGCTGTATTAAAACCACACGGCTTCCTCTGTCGGGACACCACCGAGCAATGCTGGAGCAGAGGAGCTGGTTTCCTTGATAATTTATGAGACAATTTATTCCAATGATGCGCTTGAGTGCAACACCTCACTGGGGGCTGCCCGTTACCAGCAGGCTGAAGAAGCTCCAGGACTACTTCAAACCCTGCAGCAAAGGATAAAACACGGATATAAGGGCTGCAGAGCAGCAGGGAGACAAGAGGAGGGCAGTGCAGGCAGGTTTAACAGCTGCAACACACCAAAATGGGACACTTCAATGGCTGATTGGAAAGACTGGCCCACACTGACTTTCAGGGGGAAGGTCTGGGTTCCCACGTGAGGAGCCCACTGACCCCCAAGCAAGCGTGTCCTCCAGCAAACTCCTCCTGGGACACACAGAGATGCTCTGGCTAAAATCTGGCTAAGCAAGCAGTACAAACTCAGCGCATCAAAACCTCGTGCTCAGAGTCGGGACCCAAAGGCATCGTCCACCTTGTGCTCCATCAGAGCAGTGCCATCAAGCCAACATTTGCCGTCACCCCAGAAGCAGTGACCCCAGGGAGAGCTCGTTCAGCACCTCCACGAGCAGAAATAACCATTTTTATTTCTGTCGAGGGATACCTTCTGCTGAAGGATGGTCCCCTCTGAAGCCCCAAAAAAGCCCAGAGGGAGATCCTGGACCCAAAACAACCACACGGCAAGGCAGGGGCCGCACAGCGCTCCCCAACGCCGGCTGCGCCCGGAGCAGAGCCGGGACATGATGCCCACCAGCGCTGCAGGAGCCTCTCCCCCTGCTGCCCAAACCAGGGGGAACTGCTCTTTTTGGCCACCCCCCTCCCTCTCCCGCACCAACACGATTATGTATCGCGTTAATTAAGCCTGAGTGGAATATCAAATAACTCGGCATCTGTCTGATGCGCAACCCCCAGCCCGCACAGCCTCCAACCAGAACTCAGAGGCAAAATGAAAGAGAAACAAAAAAAAAAATAAAAAAGGAAAGAAAGAGAAAAAGGGGGAAAATTGATTAAACTCCAGAGTTCAGTGAGTGGCGTGTTTAATTGCTAATGTGGGTCTGGGATTATTCCTTTTTAAGATTGTTTTACCAGCCCAGCTGGTGTCATCCTCTAATACCCAGAGAGCAGCAAACAGATTGCAGGAGACTACTCATTCTCTCGCTGTGCTTTCTGGTAAGAAATAAAAAAAACACCACCAAAAAAACCCAATAAAAAAGATAGATCAAAGAAGAGAAAAAACCTCCTGGTAATTTTTTTCCCAACTGGTCCCAAACATATTTCCTGCTGGGACTGACAAGGAACACTGTCAAATTAAAAATCACGGCTTTAAGAATCAAGGGGCATTAGATTAAACGGAAAAGCTAGGTTTTTAACCAAAGGATGATGTGGAAAGGTTTGAGCAAATCCTGCCCTGGCCAGACACAGGGGCACTGCACAGTGTGGGCGTGAGGGGGTCCCTGCCGAGGACAGACCCCTCGGCCTCCCTGGGGACCTGCCCCTGGGCCAGGCCGCCCTCTGTCACCCTCCTCCCACTCCTAAACTTCAATATGAGGATTTTCCACGAGGCCACGCAGCCCCTGCGCATCCCCAGCAACTGTTCCTGACCCTTCCAGAGCTGCAGCGCTGAGGGAACAGCCCCAGCCCCTCCACCCTGCTGCCACCACAACGGTAATCCTCACGTCTGCGCATCGGCTTTGCCTCCAGAGCACCACGAAGAGCCGACATTCAGGGGGTGCAGGAGCCCGCGAGCATCCCGGGAGCCCGGGAGCATCCCAGCAGTGGTTTGTCACTGGGGCCACATGAACGCGGGGACTCGCCAAGCACCACCCCAGCGAGGAGCCCTGCGGGAGCAGCGGTTGCAGATGAACACGTGCTCGGGCCGCGGGAGCCGGCAGAGCATCCTTCCACGCAGGGACCCGCTGTGCTGCTCCTGGGAGACGGCCGGGTCCCTGCGCATCTTCCTCACCCGCATCCCGCAGCTTCCAGAGCCTCCAGAGCCAGAGGGAACAGTTGAGGATAGCAGGAATCGTGACCTTGGCTTTTCCAAGCCTTTTCCAAGCTGCAAGAGACCCCCTGCCCAGCTCTGCATCTGCAGGTACCATCGCAGAACATCCAGCTTTAAACTTTTGCACACAATAAACCCACAAACCTCCACCCCGCGTTAATACGAAACGGTTCCCCACAGCAGTTATCCGGGAAGAATACCGTTTTAAGCAGCATGGAAGTACTCAGAGTAAGTTATTTTGAGATAAACCTTTACAAATGCACTTCAGAAAGCGCTTTCCCTTTTGTTTGAGGCCAAGCTGCAGATCCCAGTACCCTTGAACTGCTGCTTGGAAATGTCTCCTTCTCCACAGCACTGGGAGAGCTTCAGGCAGGACGGAATTCCTTCCTTGGGAGGCCAAAGAGGGGGATTTTTTTATACTTTTTTTTTTTTTTTTATGTTCTACATTATAGGCTGGGTTTTTATGGATCTCTCCACCGCAAACGTCAGGCGACTGCCAGGACACGGGGCTGCTGTGGGCGGATCCACCGGGCTCTTTTGCCTCGTGACCTTTATTTTCCAATCATCGTCATCATAAAATCACAAAAATACAGCCAAGCAGCACTCGCTGAAAGACAACCCATGCACGTTTTCTCTTGGATACCGGATGTTTGGTTCCCAAAAGCCCTTTAGAGAAACAGGGAAGGAATCTGGATTTATAGCTTTGGCACATCCCGCCCGACACACGCCTTTTTGCACAGTGTTTTCTGAGCTTATCCCATAAATCAGAGATGCCCGTAGGAGCGGAAAGGGGTTCAAGCAGGATCACGAGGATCCAGCTGTGTATCACACTGAGTCTGAAAACCGAAATGCCCGAATCCCACCCCTCCTAACCAGAAAGTCCAAAGTCACAGCGCAGGGTGCTCCCGGAGGTTCCCTCCTTGTCCTACAGCTGGCTGGGCACGGACCCCCGCGCGCTGCCAGCCCAGTTGCCTCCACAGGTGAAAATGGCACTTCATGCCAAGAGCATCCAGCACCTCCTGCTCGCACAAGGCGACAGGATGAGCCCGACGGTGCCGGGCACCGCCCCCCCCCAAAAACACCTTTGGGGCAGGCTCCCATCAAAGCCAAACGCACCCCCAAACCAACCAGACAAAACAGCAACGGGCAGGAGCACAGAGATGCCAAATCTGTGCCCTGATCAGAAATATCTCCCTCTTCACATCCAAGACTCCTCCTGCTCCAAGCAGCAAAGCCAAGGACATTGATCTGCGCCCCAAAAGGGGCACAGGGGCTCCCCGGGCCACCCGCCTCCCACAGACACTCCAGCCCTCGTCCCGCTGCGTACGGCCAGAGCCCCATCTCCAGAGAAAGGCAGCTCAGGGGGACTGGGGCCTCGTTAGTTTGATTAATGAGTGAGAAGAACTCACTCTCAGTGCCAGCCCAGTGCCATCACCCAGCCCA
This sequence comes from Tringa tobata, assembly GCA_033628505.1. Lineage (NCBI taxonomy): Eukaryota > Metazoa > Chordata > Aves > Charadriiformes > Scolopacidae > Tringa > Tringa tobata. The sequence goes on from JAHREE010150593.1 coordinate 95,486, forward strand.
CGGGGGGGCTGCAGATGCTGCAGGTGACAGGGGGTGGCACAGGAGCCACACACTGACGCTGCACATCGTACCGCTCCCTACGGTCACCTCCAAGGGCTGGGCTCTGCTGCTCCCGTGGACCACCCAGCCAGGAGCTCCGGGTGCAAGAACTCGTTCGTCTGGAAGCCAGCCTGGGAGGATTTGGGGACACACCTCTGCTTTCCTCAGCACAGACATACCTGTTTACAGATAAGGATCAAAACCAGGTGGGCTGCTCCACCAGCCATTCACAGCATCTCTCAGGGCTGGTCCAGGGGATGGTCCAGCACCCGTCACAAGCTGGATTCTGCCAGCTCTGCAGGACGTGCCCAGCTCCGCAGTGGATAACAGGCACCTTCCAGCCATGGAGAGTCTCCCTGGAGCCGGCACGGTGAGAAGGAGAAAGGCCAAAGCAGGAACCAGAAGACTCCAGGGACCAGCTAGAAGGGTACTATGGGTACCCCCCCCCCTCCAAAGTTCTCATCTCAAGGTCCTGGGATCCATTTCCCCTCCCAGTACAGGAGGATTTCAATCAGCTTACGCGCTGCTATTGTACATTAATTTCTATAAAAGGATACATCAAACTACACTGATAGGAAATTCAAAGTAGGTCTTTTAAAAAAGCACATCAGCCATGATGGTAAAATCACTTAATGACACCTGTAAGCCTATTTAAGGGTCTAATGTGATAATAATAGCAATATTCAGCATCTCGGAGCATGACTTTGAGCCTGCTAAGAAATTCATATAACGCTCGCCCCAGTGCACGCAACCCAGTCTCCAAATTGCTTAAAGATGCTGCGCGTTGCCGGGACACCCTTCCCAGGCAAGGGGACGCGCCGCGAATCGCTGAGCAGGGCCCTGAGGAGCGCCAGCACCTCCCCGCTGCGCAGCATCGTTAGCCCAGCGATGCTAATCCACCCTCCTGAATATTCATTACACCCATCGTGCCATATATCCTGAATATTAAACAACAGCGACTCGGGGCAGGAACATGAATCTCTCGGCAGAGCTGGGGGTGGTTTCGGCGAGCGGGGGCTGTGGTGCCAGGCGGGAGGGAGAGGGCCAGCACTTCTCCCTGGCAAGAACCGTGCTGGCCAGCCAGGCTAGTGGCCCCTCTGTGCCCCAGGAGGGGGATGCCCAGCCCTGTGCCACCCAGGCACCGATGCTCCTGGGGCAGCCCTGCCATCCAGCCCTCTCCCCCGAAGGGAGAAAAGCAGGGCTCTGCTCTCCAAAACTGCTGGATAAGCACTTTTGGTTTTTTTAAAAGATAAAATGGACTTTCTCCTCTCCAAAGGAACATGTAGAGAAGGTGCCACCTTCCAGCTCAAGCAGCAGAGAGCCCTCTCCCCTGCCCAGTGAGGTCTGCCCACCGCTGGGGGAATTCAGGCAGGGCTTGGCACCCACAGGGCTGAAGTCACTGCGTGGTGCCAGGAACAGAAAGAGGGGAAAAATCCTGCTAAAGGAGAAAATGCAGCAGCCATGAGCTCCCCAGAAATGCGACTGTCAGAGGGGGGCGTGTGGAGACTCCCCCCTTCCCAGCCCGGGAACGAGAGGGTCCCCCGCAAGGGAAGGTGTTTCCAAGCAGGGACTGAGCCCTGAGCTCCGTAATAACCTGCAGCGGGGGGAGAGGGATCCAGACCCGTGATCCAAGCCTGCCGAAGGAATATAAGGACACGCTGCAGAAAACATTCTGGGATACGAGTGTCACAAGGGAAACAGACCTTCCAGTCCAGAGAGAACAAGTCCAGAGTGCCCTGTGACAGCGCCAAGCGATGGCATGGGGACACGGGGGAGCTGGTGGTGCGGGGACACAGGGCACGGGCTGCCAGAAGACACTGCCCAGGGCTGGGGAGAAGCCATGGGAACGGGGCAGACCACAGGACACACCGAGGGCAAGCTCCGAGGGACTGGGTTACCAAAGCCACAAAGCAAAGCGGGAGATTCAGAGTAAAGGCTCAGAAAAATAAGGAGGGAAGAAAAAAAAAAAGGCACAGGTAGCATGAGCTTGCAGAATAGCTGAGAATAAACTGGTAAATAATGTCCTGCCCTCGGCAAGGAGCGGATCTGGAAGGAGCAAAACCACCTCAGAGGAACCCCAGGAAAGGCAGCAAGAAGCAGGACGGGTACCAGAGCCCCCCAGGACGGGGCAACGCCGTGCAGCTGGAGGGGCATCCCCTCCCACCCAGGGAACCCCCCGTGCCGAGACTTTCCACGGGTCTGGAGCTGCACCAACTCTTTCTCTTTATTTATTTTTAATTTCAAAACCCCTGTTCATGCAGAACAGAAAGAGCTGAAGCTAAAAACATCGCAAAACAGAAGCCTTGCAAAGCTAACGGCTGGCAGTTGTGTCCGGAAACCAAAGCCCCCCTTCTGGGAAGGAAACCCTGCGCCAGGGAAGTTTTTCCTGAAAGAGTTCATGTTGCAGAGAAACAGCGGGAGTACATGAAGAGCAAAATCAGAATTAAATGGAAATTTAGGAACTGCAAAAGGTAACACAATTTGAGGCATCCAGAGAGATGCTATAAAGAAAACTATAACATAAAAGTATCTGTATTGTTAGCAAATTTGTTGACAGAGGGGAAAAAAATACTCTGTTAAATCACATGACGAGGGACGGCTGGAACAAAGATCAGGTTTGACGGGAACATAAATTGGCTTAAAAAACTGTAGGGCCCCGGCTCAAGGACTGGCACAGATTTGTTTACGCTGGAAAGTAGCATTAAGTATTAGATCTCAGAGATTATTCCCCTTCTCCAGAAATAGCATTGAAAACTCCGATGCTCAACCTGTCGCCTCCCGCACAAGCCTCTCTGGTGGACACCAGGACCAGCTCCAGAGGAGCCCAGCAGAAGCCACAGCAGGACTTTGCAGGTGTTGAAATGTTCAAGACCTCATTTTCTGCAGTGTTTGAACGCATCATTCCAGGTGCAGAGCAACCACCACCACGTGGAGTTGTGCAAAGCCGGGTTAGGGGTAAAACCCACCACAACCAACGGGGCAGCACCTCCCGAAGCCAACACTGAGCCAAGGCTGCCAGACCCTTCTCCGATGGGAAGCCCTGGACCACGCTGCCTCCACCCCCAGCACAAGGGCTCCCCAACAACCCACTTCTCGTCCCCGGCGGCCCCAGGTGACCCAGCACCACCACTGCCCACGCTCTCGAGAGGTGGCCACAGCCAGGCCAGAGGCAGCGGTGAGGTCCCAGCGCAGACCTGGGCCACCCCGAGAAGCCCAGCTCCCGAGCGGGACCCAGGCTGCTGTCTGACAGTTCCCTGCTCACCTCCACCTCTGCCCCCTCCCGCAGCCCAGGGACAGACCCCCCTCCGAGGAAACGACAACCAGAGACTGTTCTCAGCTCATCACTAATTTTCCTGGCGGTTCTCAAGCCCCAAGGTCTTGGACGTGAGCAGGAAGACACTCACGAAGGGCCACGCGCCCCAGGTTCTCGCTGCAGGGAGAAGGCTCCTTCCCTTAGGAGGGACCCCGGCTCCTCCACAAGCCCTTTTGAGCAGGAGACCAGGCACCTCCATCGCTGGCATCCCCCTCCCGTCCTGCCCAGCGCCAGCAGGAGGCACGCACAGCACCTCTGCAGCACTTATTCCCACCCAACTTATCACCCTCTAAGAGTCAATCATCATAAGGTATGAAGTTAAGTGAGATTTTAATACCTAACGATCCGGAGCTGCTGCAGTTGTACGATTTGACATGCTCATAAATTTTTCATTTCTAATTCATCAGTGCAACAACTTCTGCCAAAAAAATTCCCCGTCCCCCTTCAGTAACTCGGACGCGTTTCCGTTCCTGGTAAGCCCCGATGAAAGGGCTAATTAAAATTAAAGCAAACCACCGTTGCAAAAGCTATTTGTAAGGAGGGCAAGGGGTGGCACGGGGACATTAGCGGTGTCCCCACAAGTGGTACCGTGGTCTGAGCATCCTCTGCTCTCATCCCGAGGCACGGGCCACACGGGCTCATCGCCAGCGTGTTGCTGATGTTGAGGGCGAAAGATTTGGGGACTTTTATTTCATTCCTTTTGCTTTTGAAAGCACATCTGGTGCAATGCAGCTGCGTCACGGAGGGCCCAGAGGAGCCCCCAAGCTGGGAGAAGCTGGAGGCTGCAGAGATGCTGCGCCCAAATCAGCTGCATCCCTCAACCCCCCCAGAAGCCATCACATGAGGACGCTGCCTGAGGCAGCCCCCCTCCCGTCCAAAGCCAGCACCTTCCCGAGGGAGACATCTCCCAGAGAAGGAGCTGAAGGGCCTGGACACTGGGACCTTCCCGTGCTCCTCAGAGCTCAGCCTCTCGCCTTCTGCCACATCCCGTAACCGAGGGACCTGCACCCAGGGCCACCAGGCAGCGCTCAATGGCCTGTGCCCTCTTGGCTTCACCTCCCCAGACGAGTCAGCCCTCCAAGCCCACCAGCCCCTTCCCCAGCAGCATCCCACAGCCTCAGGCGCTCCTCAGCCTCCACACCCCACGGGCTCACACAGCTGGTAAGAACTGTGAATTTGGGATTATCAAGCCCAACAAGGGTGGAATTCATTCGTATCCTTAACCATCACCTACCTCACCAACCACTGCTCGAGGCCCATGGGACCAATGAACAGACTGACCACCAGCCACGTCCTGAAATAAAGGTTTGGGTTTTTTTGGGCGGGGAGGACACGACTCTTTACAAAGTCAATAATTAACTAATTTATGAATTATATATTCTACATACTATATAATATACATTATATATTTATATCTATTTTATATATACTGAATAATGAATTAATAAAAGGTGACACCTTTTCTTATTTACACACTTACCATCTTGCTTCTTCCACAGACGCCAGCCCTGGCCCTCTGTCTCGCGGGACACAAAGGCTGGAGATTAATCCTTTCGCCTCATCCCAAGCACAGCGTCGCCGAGTGATTTTTGCACAGCTTTGCACTTTCATTTTCCGGCTCAAGCTGCTCTCGAGATAGCAGCACTGAAATCAGCTTGGATGCAAAGGCGGTTTTGGAAAAGGCAAGAGATTAACCAAACCAACGGAGCTGCTCAGGTCTGCTATCTCATAATAGAGTAATTTAAAAGAAAATATCCAAACCCTCCCCAAAAAGCAGATTTCCAGAAAAAAAATAAATAAATCAAGGCTCTCATCACTGAGTGCTGATTTCTGGTCTCCCAGACCTACAACCAACCAGCAGTTAAACAGTTTCCAACACTTGCATCCTCTGTGCCGATGGAAACCTTACGTCCTGAGCTCCATCAGACACCGGGGCACCTTGTGATCCCTCTCCTGCCGCAGGGAAAGGAGCCAGGGAAACGCCGTGTTTCCAGGTGACTCACGCTCCGTCGGTAAATGCCAGGGCTGAAGTAAAGCTGTGCCCGCTCCCGCCGCCCCCAGCGAGGGGGTGTTTTCAGGGAAACCTGAGCAAAAGAGCAAGGGCAGCGCAGGCTCCAGTGAGGGGACAGCAGCCCCAGACATGCTTGTGAGCTTCCTCCTGCCCTGCGAGGCCAGGACAGACAGACAGACACACAGACCCCACCACCCTGTGCTGCTGATGCTCCCTGCTGGCGTGCCAAAAAAACCCCAGCAAAACAACCGAAAAAGCAGGGCCAGCCCCAAGCTTTATATTCAGCCCCATCTATCGCCAGCGTTATTTCCACAGCTACAGCTTCCAGCTCACAGAGCTCCCCCCGCGTCCCCCCACCCCTATGGGGACAGCTCACCAGGGCCTGGGGAATGTCCCCTCCCTGGGACTAGGGCCGGGGGTGCCCTGGGCTCCTGCAGATCCCCCAGGAGCCCTCACCATTTCCCAGCAAGGGGTCCCTCAGCCGGTTGCGAATTTGTCACCAAGCCACAGCAGCGGGTGGCACAGGAAGGCACGCTGAGGCCGGGGCCATGGCTCGGTATGGGAACCAGCAGAGGGTGGAGACCTTTATCTGCACCAGGGACAAGGCACGATGCTCTTCTGCGTGTCCCCAGCACCCGTAACACGCTGGCTGCCCCCTGTGCTGGGGACCCTGGTTTGGGCCACTGGTCTCACCCCCTGCTCAGAGAGATCCCTTATACCCAGTCCCCGCGTTACAGACTCAACCCAAGAGAGCAATAAAACCACAACGAGACCCCCCTGCCCCCAGCACGGCCGGGGACCACCCGCCACCCCAGCAGGGTCCCCGGCGCAGCAGGAGGTGGCAGCTCCCACCAGCCCGGCGTGAAGCAAACCTTGGCTGGGTTGGCATCTCCTGCCCTACGCGGGTCTCCAGGAGCAGCCGGAGCAGATCGGCTGCTGGAGAAGGGGGTAAAGCAGCCGAGAGCCCCCCCGCAGCCAGGGCTTTCCACGTTTCTGATGGGAACGGCCCCCCCCGGGTGCCGTGTAGGAGTCACAGCAGTCACATTGTAACCCTCCTTCTCAGCTAACTCTTCTTTGGGGGGGGGAAATACATAAATATATATAAAAATTCAGTTTAGCCCCATGGCAGTACAGTAAATTATAAATTAAGCAGCAATCTCAGTGACTCACAGAGCGCAAGCGAGAACACGCTCACAAATCCCGAGGCGAAGAAGTCCTATATTGCAGCGTGGAGGAAGTTTTTTTCCCCCATCACTCTCTAAGAGCCTGGGAGTAACTCAGCTCCCTGCACACCGTTTGCCTGGCGCAGGGAGCTGCCTTTGGGTTTTGAGTCCCACTCACATAAACCCACTGGAGGCAGCACCCCTCTGAAGCGTAACCGCCTTTCCACCCGGCTCATTGCTCTTCCTTTAGCAAGGAGCAGATATAAGAGCGTTACAAAAGACATCTTTTTCTTTCTTTTTTGATATTTCCAGCCTGACATTCCACAGGAGCCTCAGCAGCAGCAAAGGAAAAGCCTCCTCTGAGCCGGCCTTCCACCGGTTCCTGCAAAGGGAGCAGAGCAGATGGAGAAGCAAAGGACGGCAGCAAATAATTAAGGAAAATCCTTTCCCAGCCAGAGCCGTTCAGTCCCAGCCTTTCCTGCCCCTGTCCCTCCCTCCCCGAGTCACGGCGAGCGTAACCCCGGCCCCGGCCACCGGCACAGCTCGGCACGGGGCAGGCACCGCTCCCCGGAGAGGACCGCAATTACGAGTTCCAAGCAATCTGAATTTATAATTGGCCAAGATCTCACTCAGCAGATAACGCGCTGCTGTCCTAGGCGCTCGCTTTATCTAGGTCAAGCCATTAGCTTTTCTCTTAATCTACATACATTTTTAATTTGATCTTTAATGTCGATTTTCAGCCAGCACGCCGAGCTGATGGACTTCTTTGCCACTGATGGTGTTCACAATCTCCAGCCTTCCTGAACATGCAGAGAGGAAAAACAAGCTCCCAAAACCCCGATGAGTTTGACTACTCATAGCCAAGGTCATGTCCATCACATTGGGGACGCAGAGGCCATCAATGAGCGAGCCTGGCCCGTGGTGCCGGTGGATGCGTTGTCTCTGCAAGAAGAGCTGCCCAACACAGCAGGACGGGCAGTTGGAGGCTGAGAAGCCCACGCCAAGCCCCAGGACCTCCAGGAGCTCATGCTGGTGGGCTCTTGGGCAGCCATCAACCTTTAAGATGAGCCACAAGAGGACAAGAGATATGAAGATGCCTTCAGATGTGCAATGTCACCTTAGGTCCACTCTCTGAAGGCACCACCCAGGAGTTCTGCCAGCTGAACAGATGCCAACTCAAAGCCGAGCGGGTGCTGGAGAGAGTTTCGGACGTAATTATGTCGCCAAATGAATCTTCAACCAGCAACGTGCCAAGACTCTGCCCAAGAAGCCCCACTTGTGCCCTCTCCCAGGCCCTGGTCGAGCAGCCCAGCTGAAGCAGAGACCTGTCTGTGGACTCTCATCAGGGTGTCACGGACAGTGGCACACCACCACACAGGGGAAGAGCTAAGGCCAGTGCCTGGTGAGGGAGAAGGGACAGAGCACTTCTCTCTCCACCCATCGCAGCTCTAAGTGGACAAAGGCGGCAGCACCAGGTGGGTGCTTCTTCTGGTTGAAGGGAAGCATCTGCCAGCATGGGGTCACCCATGAACATCTTGGCTGGGGCTCGGCACCGCGGGTCACGGCAGCAGCACCCGCTCCGACGGCTCCCTCCCCGGAGGGAGGGAGGGAGGCAAACGCCCCAACCCCGGAGCCAGTGGGGAACAGGGGTGGAAATCCAACCCCTCTAAAGCATCCCAGCTCTCGCTCTCCCTCCCTGCGGTCCCTCTGGCATCACCCCGTCCTCACGGCACCACTCCGTGCGGTGGCTCCCGTATCCGCCGTTCTCCATGTGCTTATGGCAGGAAACAGCCACTCCATTTCCGAGCACTTTCCCTCCCAAAGAGCTGGTTTCCCCTTCCCCTGGGGTCTCTGCAGCCGACAACCCTTGACACGGAGCCATCCCAGGGAAACAGGGCTCGGCAGCATCCATCCCGGCCTCGGAAAGCTCCAGGACATGCTCCCAATGCTTTAACCTCTGCCCTGTCCTGCCGGGCATCCCGTCCCATCCCCTCTGAAATCCAGACGTCCCCCAACCCTGGCTGCCACCCCACGGTGAGGACCAGGGAGCCGCAGCCCCTCTCTCTCTGTCTCAGACGTGGGCGGATGCTTTCACGGCAGAAAGTCCAGCAGCACCAGAGGGCCGGGGCTGAAAATACCCGCGGCGTGTCCCTGGGTTTGTGACATTCCCACCAGCGGCTGCTGGAGCTGGGAGACGACGGCCGGTGTCCGAGGGGCAGCGCACGAACTGGACGTTAGGGACGAGCCAACCGCGGCTGGAAGGAACCAGGCACGGAATTACACACCCACGAAGTGCAGCCTGATCAGAGCACGGACTCCTGCATCCCAGAGCAGCGGGCACTGTGAGAGCAGCCACGGGGCAGGTCCGAGACCCCGGCCCGGCCAGGTTCACCCCTCGGATTCACCACAGTTCAGGAAAACGGCTCACACTTGGCAGTTTCTTCAGAATATAGACATCGGAGTTGAAGATGCACAAAATAAAAAGCCATGATACACCTTAAAGGGATTAAAGGCGGTTCCTAAAGCACAAGGTGTGCAATACAGTAGGGAGAGATCGTGGCAGAGGCCCCGCGGGACAGCCCCGCACTGCAGATCTCTCATGTCAGAGAAGCTCAGAGGGGAAGGGGAGCCCCAGGAGGTGGTCTGGGTCAGACACGACAGGATGATGTTCAGGCACACAGCAACTCTGAAGAGGGAAAAAAAATCCCCCTTTTGTGGAAAGCACAGCCCTTGTGACAAAATGAACTTACTCAGTTCAAAACCCAGTTCTTCATCAAAAAAACCAACTTGAAAAGCGTTTCCAGCCTGCTCTAGCTACGGGATCAAAGCTGGAGATTAAGAGCAAGCACTGACTGCTCGATGCCCGAGCTACCATGGGGTCCCCAGAGTGGGCTGGTGGCCACCCAGCTCTCCAGGGGGCAGGGGGTCCTCGGAGGGGCAGAGCCCCACGGGGGGACACGGGAGGCTCGGGGGCTGCGGGAGGGAGCAGCCACCCCCATCAGCACCCTGCAGCGCTCCCAGCCCAGCCCATTTTTAATGATTTCAAGCATTTCAGATACTTGCAAGGATTTGCAGTGCTGCCAGAGAGCAGGCTGTGGTCGGGACAATGGACTGACACCAAATACTAATGCAAATATTGACACTGCCGGTAACGCTCGGCATCGATCCCTGCAATTCCTGCAGGGGAGGAAAGCATTAGGAAAAACGCCATCCAAAAAAAATGCCCCAGAAAACCCCCGAGGCAGGGATTACTGACACTGAGCTGAGGTGCCCCCTCGGAAGGGGTCCCCACTGGTGGGGAGACACAGCCCCTCATCACCCCCCCTTCCCCATCCAGCTCCAGCTCCTGCCACTGAACCGGCGCTGGGCAGGGTGAACAGCACAGAAAGAATGTTCCTAGCAGAGGAGAGCTTCCATCCTCCTCCAGAATCACTTAAATCTGTAATTTAAAACAAAAAAATAAAAAATGGTGTTCTGGGAACCTGCAAAACTTGGCTGGCTGAAGGAGCGACTCAGGGTGCCAAGGGGCTTGTCTCCAGCTGAACTTGCCTGGCCAGCGGACATGGGCTGGAGCAGGGGGGAAAAAGGGGTTCAGTTTCTATCCCGGGGTTATTGCGTGCAAACGTACATGGTCATTTCTTTCTAAGGTTTCCAATTTGCTAATTGAGACATTTCCTCATGGAAAAAGAATGTCCTGGCCCACGGAGGGGGCTGCTGGCACTGCTCCGCACACCGGGGGAAGCTTAGGTGAGGGGCGATGCGCAGACGGGACCGGCACATCACCGTCTGCGGCAAATCCCAGCCACCCCCAGCCTGGGGATCCCTGGGGACCCCCACCCTGCGGCAGCACCCCCCAAAAGGCACTGGGGGAAAGGAAATACATCCAGGACATCCCACAGCCTGTCCCTCCCACCGCTGCAGACGTTTGACTCGCACCACTGGGCAAGTCACACTGGGTTTGGGAGAGTTTTGGAGAAGGGCAGGTGGGAAACCAGCCCAGGAAACCGGATATCTAGAAAGATTTCTGTCCAGGCATCAGCTTGTTAAGAAAAAGAAAAAAGAGAAAAAATAGAATCCGGCCTGCACAGGAAAAAAAAAAAAAAAAAAAAAAAAGAAAGTCTTCTGTATTTTTCTAGAGTGATAGAAGTATTTCTTCTGCCCTCAAAAAACACAAGAGCAGACAAATCAATTTTTTTTCAAAATATTAACAAGACAAAGAGCCAAGAAAAGCACTTTTGGGTCAGAACAAGCCCAGAACATTAGGCAAGAAAGGACGAGGAGAGGAGCAGCTGGAAACCCAGGAGAACGGCTCTAATGGAATGTGACTGCTGCCACGGCTACAGCCTCACCGGTGTGACCTCTAATGGGACCAGCTATGTTTTGTTTTTTTTTTAATATTGAAAAAAGGAATTAAAACCATTTTGCAAACTCATGCAGAATGCATGGGGGACAGAGAGGGATTTCTAACTTTATATAGGTCAAACACCATCCACCCAGGTGCACACAACACCCCCTGCAGCCACCGCATGAAAATGAAGCTCCAGGTGCCCCAGAGCGATGCCTGGGAATTGAGGAGCAGCAGAACCGTAACTCAGCTCGGATCGATGTGCCACGAGTGAAGGCAGAGCGGGGTGATTGCCCATTTCTGCCACTACAGCTTGGGGGGATTAGGACGGAGGAGAACATGTGCAGAGAAGGGGCTCCCCCACCACGGGGGCTCCTGCTGCTGAGCAGGCACAGCCCGAGCACCACAGCCTCGGGGGAGGATGCTCAGAGGTCCCCCAGGCCACTCTTTGTCACCCCGGCTCTGTCACAGGACAGGACAGGCCCCAGGGGAAGCCACACTCCTGGGGCAACAGCCACAAGGCACCTTGGTGCCCGACACCGTTTCGCCGACCAGCCGTTTGAGGAGAAGGTCCAACGCCTGGGCTTGGAACACACACCCCCCAGCAGGAGAAAAACCAAACAGCAAAGACTGTGCTCTAATTGTGTAAGTGAGACCCAGCTCAGGCTCCTGGTACCGAGGTGCTGGAGGAGCCCACAAGCTCCATCCTGCAGCCCACAGACCTTTCAGGAGCTCTTTGGCTTAAATAACAGGTGCCACCTGGGGCACGTGGAACCGGCTCCTGCTCTGACAACCACCCCTGGGCAAAGTCCCGCGCTGGCAGCTTACCTTCAGCTTCTCAAAGCGGTCGCTGAGGGATGCCACTTGGTGGTCCCGGTGGCGGCCCACCAGTTTACATAAGGCACAGATGAGCTGGTCGTCAGCAACACAGTACATGTTCACCTTCTCGTTCTCGTGCTCCAGGCACGTGAGTCCTCGGAAGTGGGCGTCGGGCACCGGCTCCACCAGCCGGTGGCTGGTGAAGGGCTTCTTGTTGGGGTGGGTGGCCCGCAGGCAGCGGTCGCAGTAGGACACCTCGCAGGTGATGCAGGTCTTCACGGCGTCCCGCGGGGGGTCCTGCTCGCAGAACTGGCAGGCGATCCGCTCGCCGGCCACGGACATGGTAGGGCTGTTGCGGTAGGTCCTCTCGCGGCGGCTCTCGCTGGGGGAGTTGGGGCCGCTCAGGGAGGCCTTCTGGAAGCGGTCGATGATGTTCTGCAGGGTCACATTCCTCTTGAGGCCCTCCAGGCCCCGGTGGTTGAGGGAGATGACATAGCGGCACGTGGGGCACTGGAAGGCGGTGATGGGCTCGATGGACTCGCTGGAGGAGCAGCTGGAGACCAGGACGCGGTGGGCGCAGCTGAAGCAGAGGCTGTGGGCACAGGGCAGCAAGAGAGGGTCTTCGAATAACTCCAGGCAGATTGGGCAGGTCAATTCTGACTCCAGTGTTTCCATCTTTAGTTAAAACGATCCTGATGCAGCATCCAAAGCCAGGGAAGGTGTTCTGGTACCTGGGAGGGAGGAGAGCAGAGAGATGAGGCAGTGGCTCTCCTGAGCAGCTCCTCTCCAGCAGAAAGGGGCGCCCGGAGGAGACGGACACCTCATCCCCCACAGCACCCCGACATTCTGCACCCCAACACTGTCACTGCAGCCCATCGGCACGGATGGACCATCTCACCAAACTGTCCTCCTGAACCGAGCCACCGGCTTGGACCAGCACCCAGAGACACTGTGGGGCAGGAGAGAAGGGAGGAGGGACAGCAGCTCCCCTCCTGCCAGCCAGGGCAGAGGGCTCAGACAGCAAAGCTGAGGACAAAAACAGGAGAAACCACATGATTTTGTGGTTCTTTTAGCAAGCGCTGCCTGAGACAGGAGCGGGGGGCCAGGCTGGTTTCCCAGCCCCACAGCACAGAGAAACCTCTCAGCATCCCCCCAGCAGCCACGGTCCCCTCTCCCTTTGGCGAAGGGGAAAAGGTGAATCACATCCTGGAAACTCTGAGCAAAGGGGGTCGGGAGGTCTCCCATCCCGTCTCCCCGCTCTGTGTCCTCCCAGATGCTGCCTTTCAGGAGCGGGGAGGGAAGAGCAGTGAAATTACAGTCTGCAAACGTCCCCCCCTCGCTGTCCTCCGCTGCACTCCGGCAGCAGCCAGCGATGCCCAAACCAGCCCCAGCTGGAGCCAAACGAGCACGTATTTTTAGATCTCCTCCCCGGCACGAGGCTGGAAATGGGCTCCCTGGAAGCCACCGGAGCCACCGTGGTGGCACTGCCAAGCTCCGGTTCTGCAGAGCACCGAGTCACCCCAGGAGGGACGGCCAGTGTCCCACCACGCTCCCAAATCCATCCCCCCACGCAGCCGGCAGCCCCCCCTCTCCACCCGGGCTGCAGGACGAGTCCCCGTGGGGCTGGAGAAGCAGCAG
>JAHREE010150594.1:0-15485 GCA_033628505.1 Tringa tobata
CCCCTCAGCCTTCTCTTCTCCAGGCTGAGGAGTCCCAGCTCTCTCAGCCTTTCCTCATCAGGGAGATGCTCCAATCCCTCCATCATCTCTGTTGCCCTACGCTGGACTCTCTCCAGCAGTTCCCTGTCTCTCTTGAACTGGGGAGCCCAGTTTTCTGGATGCTTTTTCATGAGTGCTGTTTAAATTATTGCAGTCTTTCCAAAACACTTTTTATACTGTTCATTATTTATAATTGTTTATGTAATTACAGAAACTTTCCTCCAGTCATGTGCCTCAAATGGGCTATTGTCTGTTTCCAATGATTGATTGATTCCCGTGTATAGGGAAGTGTTCTACAGTGGCAACTGAGCTGCTTTAAAATAAAAGGATTTAATATAATTTCCAAGCTAGTGACAATAATAACATAACAGTATCAGCTAAATATTAGTTGTGGTCCACTGTGTTCAAGCAGAATGGAAGTGTTGTAGTTTCTGATAAAAAATGTCAGTCAACTATGACTTAAAAACAGAAGTTAGTTTTTTAAAGGGTCAGCTGTTATGGTTTTGGGGTGGTTTTTTTAATTATTTTTTAAATGTGACATCAGTGGTTTACATTTTTTTCTTAAACACTTCATAGATGACCCATCTCAACCAAAGCAAGTTTCAAAACATGAGGCATCTCCAAATGGACTGGGAATGTCATCTGAGATGCAGAAGAGCCAGTCTGTCCCTTCGCACTGCCTTACATCTAAGATATCTTCTGGGCAATCCAAACAAATAGACTTTCCTGGGAAAAGAAAACGCACTGCCAGGAGTGTGGATGCAGACATTTCGAATCAACCTGAACTATCACTTTTGAACGACCCTGTTTTTAGTACATCATCTGCACAATGCAAAAATAAGAGGTCTGATTTTGTAAAAAATATCCTTTTAAAGTCTACTTCTGGCAATGTCCTGCAACTAATGGAGGCTGCTGCTTTACCTAGGTATGATTGTACTCTCCCGGAGGAATACCTCAATTCCAGTGATGAAAATGAGAAAAATAATTGTTCCCCTGGAGATTTGTCATCTTCAGATTCCGCGCACAGTCCTGGTAAAAATAACCACATTTCTGCTGTGGATACCAAAGAGAATCAACTGCAGGTGGCTAACTCATGCTTTTTCTTGGAAAAGTCACTTCCTTTTTCTCAGGAAAAAAGTACTGTGTTGCCTTCTCTCCACCACTTACCACAAACAAAAGGTGTGGAATCTCATCTCCAGAATGCTGGCTTATCTCAGGTATTGGATGCTACGAAGGAGGAAGATGGGAAAAGACCAGAAAGACGCGCACACAATAAAGCTTACAGTATTCACTCTGGCAACAGTTTTTCAACAACAAAAGACAAGGCTTCAGAAAAGGCTTCTGATTCTTGTTCAGTGGAAGGTTCTGGGAAACTCCCACTCTCAGAAGAGACTGGTAGAAGTGTTCCCCATTTGTTGTCTTTTAAAGAAGGATGCACGGACAGTGGCCATATGTCTTCACAACTCTCAGGAGAGTTAAACGTCAAAAGCACCTGTACAGACAAGTCCAAGTTGAATGGAAAATCAAAAAGTAGCTTTGATAGTGAAGATGAGAATTTCGAATGCAGTTTAGATGATGATGACGACGATGATGATGTAGTATTCGTGCCACTGCAAGAAATTCTCTCTTCAAGTCCCAAGCCACAGGCAGGAACCCTGGAGGAATCTTGTCTTGACAGTTTTTCTCAGGAAACCATGAGTCCATTACTGAAGCTTCATGTAAGTGCTTAAAAAGCAACAAAAAAAAAGCATTGCATCAACTTCATGTTGTATTTTTTATATGATTTTTGTCTTTTATTCTTAATGCATGAAAATGTGAGAGTCACTTGCCTGTAAACCTGGTTACTCAGTTTAAGCGTCCTGTGCTGTAGAGTGCAGTGTAGTCAGAAAAAGGGTGTGCTTGTTACTGTGCTTGCCCTTGGAATGGCTGAAAGATGGTCCCTGCAGGTGGATTGCATTTGCTCCATGTCTTTTAGTGCTTTTTAGGAATTCTGTTTTTGCTTTTGTGCCCAAAAGAAGGAGGCAGGAGGTCACATTTAGAAGATGTGTGGAGTATAGTGTTTTAATTTTCCTGATCAGGAAAGACTTGTCTGAGTTGAAATTAAGTAGAGGAAGTTAATCTAGATGTTGAGAGGTCTGTGTGCTAGACTCCCCAGTGATACATCCTTCTCACAGTCTGTGAGTGCAGGAAATCTGTGGGTGAGTGCTTGATCTAGAAGTGTGATGTTTTCTTTGAGGTTGAATTTCATGGAAATTGGATGTATTTTAGAAGGGATCTCAAAAAGCTGAATAACTACTAAGCTCGATGTGAGCTGGCAGTGAGCGCTGGCAACCCAGAAAGCCACCCGCATCCTGGGCTGCATCTAAAGAAGCGTGGCCAGCAGGGCCAGGGAGGGGATTCTACCCCTCTGCTCTGCTCTGGTGAGACCCCACCTGGAGTGCTGTGTCCAGCTCTGGAGTCCTCAGCACAAGAAGGACATGGACCTGTTAGAATGGGTCCAGCAGAGGGCCATGAAAATGATCCCAGGGTTGGAGCACCTCTGCTGTGAGGACAGGCTGAGAGAGCTGGGGGTGTTCAGCCTGGAGAAGAGAAGGCTCTGGGGAGACCTTGTAACGGCCTTCCAGTACCTGAAGGGGCTACAGGAGAGATGGGGAGGGACTCTGGATCAGGGAGGGGAGCCATAGGACTAGGAGTAATGGTTTTAAATTGAAAGAGGGGAGATATAGATGAGATACCAGAAAGAAATTCTTTGCTGTGAGGGTGGTGAGACCCTGGAACAGGTTGCCCAGAGAAGCTCTGGCTGCCCCATCCCTGGAGGGGTTCAAGGCCAGGCTGGATGGGGCTTTGAGCAACCTGGTCTGGTGGGAGGTGTCCCTGCCCAGGGCAGGGGGGTTGGAACTTGATGATCTTTAAGGTGCCTTCCAACTCTGACCATTCTATGACTCTATACTTCTCACAAGGGACAAATGAAGTGTTTGAATCCCAGTTTACAGGACGCTCTGGTGATTAATCGATCCGTGTTTTTAAAAATTAACCTGTTTGTTCAGTATCAGCTTGTCCAATGAGTTTTTAAGTTTTATTGTAAAAATAATGTTTTAATTGGGAAGGTCCTGCAATATGACTTAGTGTGGCATTCCTGCAGCAGGTTGGAAGTGGCTGCATTTAAATAAAAAGGTCTTGTACTGACTCTGTCTGGGTGGAAGTTAATTTTCTTCATAGCAGCTGTGTGGTTCTGTGTGTTTGGGACAAAAAAAGTGTTAAGAGACTGGGTCTTCTGGCTATGGCGGAGCAGTACTTGCACAGCATCAAGATTTTCTCTTCTTCTCCCTCTGCCCACGCAGCAAGTAGTCCATACATGAAGTTGGGAGAGGACACAAGCCAGGCAGCTGACCCTGGATGTCCAAAGGGATATTATATATTCCATGCCACAAAGTGTCATGCTCATAAACACCAAGCAGGGGGAGTTGGTCTGGCATGTTACTGAGCTGTTATTCGCAGTGTAGCTGGGTATCTTTGTGTGTGTGGGAGATGCTGAGTGATTGCACCCCTTTTTGTTTTCCCCCTTTATCCCCTCTTCCTTCACTAATTACACTGTCTTTATCTCCATCCATGAGTTTTCTTACTTTTGCTCTTCTTATTCGCTCGCCTGCATCACTGGGTCAGGAAGCGAACAAGCTGTGTGGTGCTTAGCTGCTGTCAGGGGTCAGCCCACAGCTATCTTCTACAGTAGAAACCAAACAGCAGAATCCCTGCTTAAGTGCTCTTGTCTTCCTCTCCTCCTCTTCTTAAATCTCTGAAACTGTTTATTTGTTGACTGAGTTCCTATCTCCGTAGGCAGACGTTGAACAGCTGTAATTATTTTATCTCTCCTTACAATTCCTTATGCAACCAAGTTATAAATCACACTTGTGTGGTTACGTACGTGTTCCACGATCTTAACCAACACATCTACGTAATTAACTATTAAGACTGATAAACACATGCAGCCTAGACCAAATGTTTGTGGAACATGTACGTTACCACAATGTTTGCCTATCCTGTTTCTGCATAATGCTAAGTAAGACAAAACAGTTAAAAACTATGCCAAAATTTCCATCGCCATGTTTTTTGTGTATACTAGCATTCTTCTCTTGTCTCTGAAGAAGGGGCATATGTGCACATTGGAATAAAGTCTTGATTCCTCAGTTATTTAAGTATACAAAAACAGTTTTAGACATACTAAGTAGATTATGAAATAGAGGTCTTCACCTTTCCCACAAGACTTCCTAAAGACATGCTGCCTGTTATATTTGCCAGATATCTCTGAATACGAAAAATTAATGCTGTATTACGTGGCTTTTTTTTTTATTACCAGGTGGACACTAACTTCTTATATTAACTTCTGTTACCTTTGGGTAATAGAAAATCCCAAAGGAGAGGGTATGCTCTTATTGAATCGTGTTCTCCTAAAATGAAGGAGCTCATGGAAGAAGCTTTGTTACTAGTAAGAGGCTTGCAGTTTATAGAAGGTGGTGTCAGAAAGGCACTTCTTGTCCAAAGAACTGAATCATGGCCATAACAGGTTTCAAATCTGTATTGTCTGCTGCTAGCTGGATAAAACACTGGCTGCTGAAAAAAAAACTAGTTCTGCTAGTGGTTAAGAGTTTCTTTGTGTGTTGTTTGGTTTGTTGTCATTAAAACGGGAAGAGGTTTCTATTTTGATTGTTTATTGTCTAACTGAATGAATTGATAGCTTGTGGCATTTCTCTAATTTCTTACTATTTCATTACAGCTTTCTAAGCCTCCTGTTGTTAGCCAGGTGTCGTATGTGAACAGCTTAGAAAACCTCTTGAAGGAGAAAGCAGAATCTAAAAGGTTTGTTTCTTCAAGCTGCTTTGCAAATTTGGGGATGGAGGTGCAGAAGCTTCGATTTACCTTGTCTCCCTGAAGCTGATGGAGTTTGGGTAGGAGCAAGCTAAGCTTTGCCAGCTGATGCCACCAGCCTTACCTCTGACGGGCACACAAGTGCAGCTTCACTGTAAAAGCTGAACGACGGGCTCCTTCCAGGCACTAACGAGTGATTTGTGATAGATCTGTCCAGCTCTTAAGAACCAGACTAAATTTACTGATGCCTTTGTTGTCGGTCACTGAGCCAGCTGGCAGCTGCTGCTCGGGCATGAAGGAGAAGTACTTCTGTAGCCCGACTGCTCTGGTTGCTTCAAAGGCATTTGTAGCTGAGTTTTGGTTTCCAAAGTTGTGTAGGTTGTAGGTATCCGAGTCGTTACACAGCTGAGTGAACAGAACTAATGACTGGGGTAGAAAGTGTGATGTGATCTGTGGCAAGTGGTGGTGATGGGTCAATATGTGTGATTAACTGCTTTTATTAAAGAATCTGACCCTAGAACTATGGGTTGACTGACTATGGAGTGGTGAATGCTCCTAGAACTCATACTATTTAACAAATCAAATTCTAGGATGATGTTTAAAAATAAACAAACCCCCACAACAAACCATCCAGGAAATTGAAAGTTTTGTGCGATTACAAAAAATTCTCTCAGAAGTTGGTTGAGTGTATTTGTCTCTGATAAACTAGCAATTGGATGTGCTGGTGGAAATTCCTTAGGCTTTGGGAAACATCCCCTTTCTGTCTTGGAATAGGCAGGTGCTTGCTTTCTGCCCGGATGCAAAGTCTCACATGTCTTTGCCCTGCATAATTGGCTGCTGACTCCTCGCTTCACATTCACAGCTTAAGTTTTGTTTTCTGCTCTTGTAAATAGTAAATGGTGATCATGTGTTCTGCTGCTGCTGTCATTTCAGGGTAGATGAACTAGAAAAGCAGTTACAGGACGACATACAAAGAAGGGAAAACGATTCTTTAGATGGAGACGATGAGGAGAATGCCCATGGAGATGAAGACCTCTCAGAAGAGCACAGGTCCTTCCAACTCCAAACCAAATTAAATCTAGTTCTTTGCTTTTCTAGCCTTTTTTTTGGTGATCTGTTTTTTTTATCATTTGTTGTTAATATATTTACATCTTTTGGGTTTGGGTGGATTTTTCTTGGACACTGCTGTATTTTAACAACTCAGCATTCGATAAGGCTAATGTGTTCATCTGGAAATAACTGTCTCACCCAGGAAAGGACCTCTCCATGTTTAAATTCCTAAAAGCAATTTTGCATTTTACAGAGCTTTTATAAAGAAGTTTTCAGTAATAGCTGACGCTATACCTGACTACCACCCTGGAGAAGCTATGTTTGATTTATCAACCTCTGGGAAAATCTTCAATCAACATAACCTTGACTTGAGGAATTTTCACATCATCCCTCAGAACCCTATAGAAAAGCTCCTTCTTAGGTAAGAATATCTTCTTCACTCCGCGTATACTTGTACGACTTTCTTCAGTGTTAGCAGTTTTTAAGATAAAATAATGCCTCTGTATGCAAATGAGCTCTGTCCAACTAAGTAGGCAAGACTGACCCCCTTTCCCTGGCATTCTCCTTTCAGGAGGCATAAGGGGGGAAAAAATAGCTGTTCTGGCCTCTTTCATATCTGTGCTGTGTTGGGCTATTGTTGATAGTCTGGCCAGTTTGGGGCAGATAAATGCAGAAGTGAAATGTTATAACGAGCAAAAGCTTAGCTATCCCGAGACAGAAAGAGGAGCTTTGTGGTGAACTGATTTGTGACCTGCCAATGTCCTGTGCTGCTGGAAGTCTCTTACGTGTTTTCATCCGGAATGGGCTGGGTCTCAGGCTCCACCTGGAGAGGATTGCAGACAGTCAAGATTTCTGACAGCTGTTAGATTGAGTCACTGGGCGAGCAGAGCATCTGTGTGTATATAAGCAACTGTTCTTGGGATTTATATTGTGTATTTGTGAGCCTGTCAGGCTGCAAAGAGCTGGACAAATTCATGCCTAATGCCACAAGTGCAAATCCTGAAAATTCTAATTATTTCAGTTGGTGTTTTATTCTAAACTTGCATGAATGAAACTGAGATAACTCATTTAATCTTAAGGGATTTTGTATATGTGGGTGTGAGGAGGAGGGTGGCTTCTCCTCATCTCTTGAGGGAGAGATGTTTGTGATATACTCCTTTGGCTTCAGGGCTCTCTATTAATGTTTTGAAGATCACAAAGATAGAAGCTTCAAAAGTATCTTGCCAATCAGTGACTAGAGGAATGAAAATTAAATAGATCATCCCTTCCAGAAAGCAATTATGATTTAATTGCTTATGCATGCTTCCCAGTTGGCACAGCTGGCATGTACTGGGCTGTCCAGTTGGCACGAGGAAGTCTTCCTCGCCACTGGCTCAGTCAGACAGGTCGAGGGCACGTGGAGAAGTCAGGACAGAGATCTCTTGACAGAGCTACCAGTTGTAGTAGGTACTGAGAACAGAGGAGACTAAAGAAGGGTATGTGGGGAACTGGGTATCATTAATTCAGCTGCTTATGCTGATTTTCTAAAGAAGACTAAAGCTAAAATAATTCAGTACTAAAAATGGCCTATTTTTCTGTTCTCCCAAAAGTTACCTTCTGCACCTCACAAACTTGCACAGTAAGGTGCACTGTTTGACTTTAATTGGTTTGCCAAAATATTTATTTAAAAGATTATTGTAAACATGTCAAAGTTGTTAGTTTTTCTCTTTTCTTCTAAAAGTGTTGGTAAAAGCCACTGGACAGTAAAAAAATCTTATTCACTGTTGTCACTGAGCAAAGCAGCCCAGCTGGGTAGACAGGCACAATGATTCAGAGTACAACAGTGTAAATCAATGTCTGTTTGAAGCTGTTATTCTCTACTAATACGGGTGTTTCCAATCATATAGTATGATGTTCTGGAGAAAAAGATGCTTGTTCTAAATCACAAACAAAGTTTAATTATTGTAGTATGTTATATAGGTAAGAGCATGAAGTATAACGTGTTTTGAGTGTTCAGATCTGTTTGCCGTTGATGATGGTGTGAGGGGTGGGGAAGTTCTTACACTTTTGTGAAAGTGCTGATCAAACCACTAATTGGTTGGGGTTTTTTTCCCTCCTCTTCCCCCCCCCTCCCCATCTTTGTCTTACAGTTCTGGTGTAACCCAGCAGCTCTCTTTAGCTATTAATGGTTTTCTCAGTTGTGCTTACAGTTGCATCTTGTGTCCCATCCCAATTCTCAAGTGGATTTTCCAGGTAAGACTCTACTATTCATGTAGTCTCTTCTCCCAAGTCCCAGGCCATGGGACAAGAGGAAATGGTCTCCAGTTGCACCAGGGGAGGTTCAGATTGGAGATTAGGAACAATTTTCACATGGAAAGGGTTGTTAAGCCTTGGAATGGGCTGCCCAGGGAAGGGGTTGAGGCCCCATCCCTGGAGGGATTTAAAAGCCGGGTTGCCATAGTGCTTAGAGACATGGTTTAGTGATGGTTTTTATCAGAGTTAGGTTGATGGTTGGACTGGATGATCTGAAAGGTCCCTTCCAACCCAGACAATTCTATGATTCTATGTCACACAATGTATGACAATGCACATTGATGGTCATCTTAAGCCATGGACCTGTATCCACTTTATAACAGGACTGTTCCAAAGCTCCATGTGAAACACCCTAACCCCATTCTTTGAAATTCTAGGGACCTCCTGTCTCATTAATTTGACTGTTCATTTCCACCTTGCTTTAATTTGCCTCACCCCACCTAATGTGCCTAATTTGCCTAAGGGTAAGTCATTCAAAAATCATTGACCTCGTGCTACCTCAAGGGAATCAGTGTGAAAAGATAAGGTAGCTTTCTGAAGTGGTAGAGGACCGTGAAACTCTCCTGGAACATTAAGTACAAGAACAGAAGCAAAGAACCACGCAGTGAGGCTGCAAAAAAAAGATTTCTTTAAGGAACCACTGCAGCATGACAGGTAAGGGCAAAATCGGATATCTTCTTAAGTCTTTCCCCCTTGGAGTTTAAGTGTTGTAAATTGCCTTTTCCCCCAATAGAGGATTAAGTCTGTAGAGAAATGGATCAACCAATATTTCATAGAATGGTTAGAATTGGAAGGGACCTTAAAGATCATCAAGTTCCAACCCTGCCCTGCCCAGGGCAGGGACACCTCCCACCAGACCAGGTTGCTCAAAGCTTCTTTAATTAGGCCAATATAATAGACTTATTAATAGCAGATAACCATTCAAACAGTAAATTGAATTATTCTTTCACAATGCACACACATGCAACCACCCATAGTTACTCAGTGGGGATGGGGAAGCTGATCACAGGGGATTGTTCAGATACAGAGGCTCATATTGATGTGCCAGTAGCTTCAGGGTCCATGCTCATAAAGCCAATCTATTTCTGCAGATGCATACATAACCCTGTAATCTTTGTCAGCGTACAGCCACCACCTTGGATATAGCCTCAGTTACACGACCCACTGTTGATGGCGTGTGTGCTGGTGACCTTGTGTAGACACATCTGTGTCCTGGGATCATCAGTTCCGGTGGATTCAACAAGACCTCTTGGCTCTGGAGATCATCTCTTCCTGGGACACTTTTGCACACCACATCCCAGCATGTATTTTCCCTCTTTTCAGCTTCCCATTCTCTGGTAACTGTTTCTCCATCCATATTCATCTAGATGTACCTGTAGAGCCTGTTTAAACTCACAAGGGGGTTTTGAGACACAAGTGCTCCAGGCACTCTGTAGGCTCTTCCTCCCAGCTCTCCTGCCAACCACTATGAAGGCGGTCGGTCCCAATTTGCAGCACAGATTCCCAAATCTGTCTCCAAATCTGGATCTTCCAGAACACTGCTCACCCACAAAGCTCAGCGTGCCGCCAACTCCAGTCATGCACTTCCTCCATTTCAGTAGCAGGACTCACAACGTTGTGTGCTGGGAGTGTAATGATGCACTTGGGAGGGGAGCTCAACTCTCCAGCACCCCAAACCCAAAGATTCTCATCCCTTGTTCTGCTTTACTTAAAGAATTTATTATACATTGTGTGATGCATTTTCCTGCTTGTGATTATCTTCCACCACACAGGTTTTCCCATCAATTATTTTAATTACACATGCATTTAATCAGGCTTTTAAGCTATATTTAACGCTTAGCTACTTAGTTCATGCTGTATATCCCAGTGCTATATTCAGGCACTATCCTATATGACACTGTCACATCCTACCACAGGGGTTCTCTGACAAATCCTGTTAAGTTTGAGGCCTGCATAATAGTCTTACTTAGCTGCTTATTAGTCATGCTTTCAATCTTCTCCTTGTTTCAGCTAGACAGCTATAATAATGAGGTTTCCCACCCTTCACAGCTTTGCTTTGCTTTACCCACACAACGACAGGAGAGACAGGACAGGAATAAAAGACCAGCCCTGGTCAGCATCCAGTTATATATCATTTTAGTAGGCACATATCACAGAATCCCAGAATGATATGGGGTTGGGAAGGGACCTCTGGAGATCATCTAGTCCAACCCCCTGCCAAAGCAGGGCCACCCAGAGCAGGTTGCATAGGGACACGTCCAGGTGGGGTTTGAATGTCTCCAGAGAAGGAGACTCCACCACCTCTCTGGGCAGCCTCTGCCAGGGCTCTGCCACCCTCAAAGTACAAAAGGTTCCACGAGGAAAGATAGGAAGCAATAGAAAACAGGTGACAGATTTGAATGCATCCACAGCAGGGAATAGACAGAGACAGGAAACATTTAGGAGATTTTCCCTTGTTTTTTTCCTGGGGGAACACAGATGCTGAAAAAAGTTGCAGAGCTGGAGGAAGGGATAAAACCCAAAATCATGTGGAAGTGTTCTAACATAGACAGCCATTACTCCTTGCACTACAAATGTAAAAGGGGACTGCTGAATGCTACAGAGGACTTAGGCTGGCTTCCTCTGAAGGAAATGTATAGCTGAGCATATAGCTAGAAGCGTAGCTGCAGCTCACACCAACGTGTCTGAGCTAAGCCCATGTAAAGTGTAAACTCATCAAGATGATGTACTTCTTTTCCTGGAACCTGCAGCCCCAGCTTCCCAGCTGTGCCTGCCTCAGCTGCTCTTTGTTGCCTTCAGCCACCAAAATGCTGCGTGGTTTCAGCACAGCCACAAATTACACCACAGTTCAGATACCTGCATTCCCAGTTTCCTTTTCTTTCATCTTTCTGGAGAACCTCTCCCCTTCCCGCTCTAATTCCCAGATGTTACCAGATGCTCAGCAAATCCCCCACTGAGCATTCCAGCAACCAATTTACACCTCCTTTACCAAGTAGACATTGATATCCTGACAAGCAGCTCACTGAGCAAACAACTGCACTTTCATTTAAGTGAACATCTGGAAAGAATATTTATGGTACCACAGGTTCAACTACAACAATAGAAAAATTCCCAACTGGTGAAACTATCTAAAGATTGTGAAATATTTGCTCATCTTTCAGAGCCTGCTTCACCCAGGGAATTGGCATCTCTAGCCAGGAGCTCAATGCTAGCTTCCTTTTTTGGCTGAACAAAAATCTGGCAGCAGTGCACAACGTGTAACACAGAATCACAGAGTTACCTGGGGTTGGAAGGGACCTCTGGAGATCATCTAGTCCAACCCCCTGCCAAAGCAGGGCCACCCACAGCAGGTTGCACAGGAATGTGTCCAGGTGGGTTTGAATGTCTCCAGAGAAGGAGACTCCACCACCTCTCTGGGCAGCCTCTGCCAGGGCTCTGCCACCCTCACAGGAAAGACGTTCCTCCTCAGCTTTAGGTGGAACTTCTTATATTCAAGTTTGTGCCTGTTCCCTCTTGTCCTCTCCCTGGGCACCACCAAAAAAAGCCTGGTCCCATCCTCCTGACACCCACCCTTTAAGCACTGATCAGATTCCCCCTCAGCCTTCTCTTCTCCAGACTAAAAAGCCCCAAGTCCCTCAGCCTCTCCTTGTAAGGGAGATGCTCCAGGCCCCTCATCATCTTTGTAGCCCTCTGCTGTCCCCTCTCCAGCAGTTCCCTGTCGTTCTTGGACTGGGGAGCCCAGAACTGGACCCAGTGCTCCAGATGGGGCCTCCCCAGGGCAGATCAGAGGGAGAGGATGACCTCCCTTGAACTTCATGGTCTTCAGATTCTCCACTTCTTCCTGCCATGGAGGGAGTGAGTGAGGTCCTCACATGGTCCTTCATTGCCAGCTGGGCTTAAACCATGACACCTACCTTTTAATTATTCAAGCCTTTCCAATTTGTGAGTGCCAGGACTTTCCCTACTTGAACTTCATAGACAAGAGCCATATAACCACATACACAAAATTCCTTTGTCATGAGCACTAGAAATAGCTCAGCTTAAGAAAGTTGAAAATGGAAATGGTTGTCACCTGTTGCTTCTTCAGCAGACATCGTCTATCACATGAACATTTACCAGAGCCAGTTCCCATCCTTGCAGTTCCCTTTCTATGGAGGTTGCCTCATTGAGAAGAGCAGTGCCATGTTCTTGGTAAATATCCTGTTCATCCCTGATTGCTTCTCCAAAGATTAATCACTCTTCATACAATGGTCAAAAAAAAAATAGCCATCAGGGGCTATCTACTGCTAGCAGTCAATGAAAAGGGGTTTCCTTTGGCAGCTTACCAATGTTTCTCTGGCTTTTTCTCCACAACACGAACGTATTGCTTTCAGCAAAAACATGGAATAGAAGTTTTTTGTTGGTAAATTCAGCCAGCTAATTAAAGCTGCCAGACATCTCTTCTCCTCCTCTCCTACTTACATGTCATGCTGTGATCAAACTCTTAAAATCTTTTGGAAATATTGAGGGAACCCCCGCATCAGCCTCAAATGTAATCTTTCTTTCGCAATCAGAGATCTGATGAAGTCAGAGGCTGCTCAGCCTGAAAAAAATAATCAATTGGGAAATGCTTGCTGGGACAGAAAAAGAAGAATTCCAGCCTCCATCCGCAGGAAGCAGAGACAGGACATTTAATGTGTAGTCAAAGTAAGTGAACGCTATTTTATTTCAAACCCAAGATGTGCACTCAGTGAGTAAAATCCCTTACACTGCCTTCCTACTATTTTTATTGAAGTCTCACATCTGCAAGTGAACAAATGGAACATTGATAGATCAAGAATGGCAAGTAATAGTGACTTTTTTTTTTTTAAAAAAAGGACTTTTTCTTTATTAACCAGCTAAGTCTGCAGGACCAACCATTTCCCCGTGAAGCCTGGGACCACACAGTTGTCACTTGACTAGGCTTTTTCCTCACCAAAATGTCATCCCCACAGGTCGGTGAGAGCACCAGGCTTTGAAAAAAGCAGAAAAAGAATTAGATGTTAATAGAAAAAGAGGTTAGAATCATTCAGGTTGGAAAAGACCCTTGGGATCATCGAGTCCAACCATCAACCCCACTCTACAAAGTTCTCCCCTACACCATATCCCCCAACACCACATCTAAACGACTCTTCAACTCATCCAGGGATGGTGACTCGACCACCTCCCTGGGCAGCCTATTCCAGTCTCTGACCACTCTTTCTGTGAAAAATTTTTTCCTAATGTCCAGGCCAGCAAATTAACTACCTGGGCTGTCGCTATCTGTGCTGGTAACAAGGAAGTCTTTTTTGGGAACACAAACATGTTATTTCTGTTGCTGATATCACAAATATGCCTGGGATACCAGCTGGCTTTCAAAACACCAGACATAATTACTCAAGTAGAATGATTACACTTCGCAAACTGGCAAAGCCAACACCTGCTTAGCAATTACAGCTCACATCTGGGTTAATCTGGACTCTCTCAGTTGTATGACCAATACCAGGGTGGCAGCAAGCTTTGGGGAACAGCCCGTGAAGGGACCACATCCTCCTACACCAGCTCTAAGAGTCATCTCTCCCCTACAAAACACTACAGATCATGGTACACCACATCCATCTACTCGTTCCAGGAAGGCTGGCTTTCAGATAGAAACGCAGAGATCCCTGGCAGCAATACTAATGTTGATAAGAAAGAAAGCACCAGTAAAAACTATTAATCGAGCAAGGACCAAGAACGTGATCAACAGCAATCAGACAGACATTCACAGGAGCTGTTTACATCACAGAATCCTCATGGTTGGAAGGGACCCTTGAGATCATTGAGTCCAACCACAAAAAAACCAAACAACAAACCAAACGCCACCACACAAACCACAAACAGACACAACCCAACAATCTCAGGCACTAGAGCATGCCCTGAAGTGCCATGTCTACACGTTTTGCTAAATACCTCCAGGAATGGTGACTCCACCACCTCCCTGGGCAGGCCGTTCCAGTGCCCGACCACCCTCTCAGGAAAGTCATTCTTCCCAAGATCTAATCTAAACCTCCCCTGCCCCAACTTCAGACCATTTCCTCTGCTCCTGTCATTATTCCCTTGGGAGAAGAGGCCAACCCCCACCTCTCTACACCCTCCTTACATCATGAAGCCTGTGCTCCAACAAGGGCACAGCAGAAAGAGCTCACCAGGAGACCTGTATGCCAATAACAGGAGGGTGGTGACAAGGTTGTGTCACCTTGTACGTGCTATTGCTTTCTCCTATCCTAACAGGAAGGCAAACTGGCCATAGGGATACTCACAATGAGACGAAGACAATGGGCAGCCACCTTGTCTAAGGCTTATAGAGGAAGAAGCAAGACCCTTGGGGGGAGGGGAATGCTACTGCAAGAACTTTCTGGCTTTTCAAGGGAGTAAAAGACCTTCCAAAAATGAGTTCAAACCCACTCAAAAACTAGATCTAGCATGATCAAGAAGAACCCAAGAGATGAAGCAAGAATTTGACAGCAAACATCTCATCCTTGGTGTTACACAAGGGATCCTTGTGAGATTCCACAGGTGTCTGGGAGCCCATGAGTATGTGGATGTGAAAACGTGAGTGAAATGTGTGACAATGAGTGAGTGAAATAAGGTTTCTTTAAACTAAACTTCCCCTTTCATAAAGATTGGCAGGAAATCTTGTGACATGATTTTATTTTATTTTTTTACAGGCATAGGACTGCAAGTGCCACTTACATCATGTCTTCTGAGAGTCTTGTGTGTTTTTCTACACCCCCCCAGTCTAGCACTGCAGCAAGCTCCCCCACACTGCCCATANATGGCAACCCGGCTTTTAAATCCCTCCAGGGATGGGGCCTCAACCACTGCCCTGGGCAGCCCATTCCAAGGCTTAACAACCCTTTCCATGGAAAAATTGTTCCCAATCTCCAATCTGAACCTCCCCTGGTGCAACTTGAGGCCATTTCCTCTTGTCCCATGGCCTGGGACTTGGGAGAAGAGACCGACCCCCCCTGGCTACCCCCTCCTTTCAGGGAGTTGGAGAGAGAGAGAGAAGGTCTCCCCTCAGCCTCCTTTTCTCCAGGCTGAACACCCCCAGCTCCCTCAGCTGGGAGCAGTACCAAGTTCATCCACCAAGCAGTAAAAAAAGCTAAAAATAAATACAAAATAGTAGCCTTAAACCTCTGCTCCCACCTGACACAGCTACACTGGACTCCCCCAGCATGAACAACTCAAGCCATGACACC
>JAHREE010150595.1:0-17361 GCA_033628505.1 Tringa tobata
GCTTGGATCTCTCTTGGCTTCTTGTTTGCCCTGTGGAAATTCAGTTCCCCAGGACTGAACAGGCTCCAGAGAGCTTGGGAATCTCCAGGATTGTTTCAGCGCGTGTGTGGTGTCACTGGGAGCTCGTTTAACCTGTTTTTATTGCGTAGACTTTTTCCTCTAGGGAAAGAAGCTCTATGAGACTTGCAGCCTCCATCAGAAGCTGAGGGAAGGGTTATTAGTGCCCTGATGAGTGGAAGTAGTGAGATACCAGAGGAGGAAGAGGAAATGGCTCAGAGCAAAGCGCATTATGAGGAAGCAGCAGCGGCTGCCGCTCTGCCCCAGCTTTGAAATTCTGGTGACAAACTGAATCATGACTTCACTAAACCCATCTAAAGGGGGAAGTTCAGCCATTGTGTGTGTTATCTGCTGTGTGGCCACAAACTGATCAGGGAAGTGAACCCAGATTTGCATCAGGCCTTTAGAGCTGTTTTGTGGTTATTGGTGTGTGGTTCAGTGGCACTGACTTCTGTAGGAAAGTCCAGGCTTCTTAGGGACACCTTGCCCTGTCCCCAATCCTCTGCCGTGTCCTTGTGTCCCCCACCAGTTCCCAAACTCTGCCCGTGTGTGCTGTGGCTTGGTGGCCCTGAGGGGAAATGCCTACGTGGTCCTTTTTATTTCTCCATGGAGGCAATAATAGGATTTTTTTTTCCTTTAGTTGTGCCCTTATTGACTTATCTCGTGGAACTTAGAGACATAGAATTGTCTAGGTTGGAAGGGACCTTTAAGATCACCTAGTTCAACCATCAACCCATCTTGGAGGTTTGAGGACTTACTGAATAGATTCTATAGACGTAAAATTAGCCAGAAAGCTCTGGGAGAATCTGTGCTGAGAAGGGAAGCAACTTCACAAGTGCTTTGTCTCTTTTGTCAATCCAGGTGTAAAACCACCCCCCCACCCCCTCAAATCCACCTTCTCTGCACTTGCTGCTTCTTTTGCCCCTTGTAAAGGAGGGAGGCAATTAAGCTGGATAAATAATAACCAGAGACTCTCTTGCTGTATTTACATATAGCCTGAAGGGGAATGTGGTTTTGCGTGACACGACTAGCTGAAATCCTGAGGTTGCTGAAAGTCCAAACACGCATTACCTCTGGAAAGAAGCTTCTGGTCATTTGAGAGATTTCCTGCAACTCGGAACATCCATAAAAATAAAGCCGAGCTCTTACCTCACTTAACTTTAAAATATCAAATTAATCCCACTGATTCAGACTGCACCAAAAAAAAAAATCATAAAAAATTAAATTGGGTCATAGATTTGTCATGCCCAGGCATTGGATGTAAAAAAAAAAAAAAAGTCAGCAGCTCAATTCCCTGATGTGTCCTCTCCTTCTGAAAGATAAATGTAGACATTCTTTTCATGGAAGATTCCCGTCAGGATGCTGCGGAGGAAGATGACTCTGCAAATATCTGCTCCCTGCTCTCCTCTTTCCTTACGCCTCAGTGGCCGCTGGTGAGAGCTAAGAAAAGCAGCCTGACTTAGGGTGAGAGAAATGGGAATGATGGCTGAGCCCTCCCCGCTTCCTCCAGTCAGGGATTTTGTTCCGCGTGTGGCTGGGAGCTAATTTTAAAGAAGCGAGTGGATCTGATGCAATAATAGAGATGCTTCTCCTAAATCTCTGTATCAGATTCAAACAAACAAAAAAGCGAGGAAATGTTGTTTCATTATTATTTTTTTTAATCCTCTTAGGTATTTATTCACAGAAGTAGCACATCTGTTACCTGTTTGGCATAAAGGTTGCTCGACCTTCCCTTCGCTAGATGAGAAGATCTCGTTAAGAGCAGGGATACAGCCACTCACCGTCCCTCTTGGGGTCTGGAGGAAGAGTAGAGGCTGAGGGTGGCTCCCGTGGTCCAGGACAGACATGTGCGTAGGGGACACTGGGGCAGGCAAGCACCAAAAATCCGGGGGAAATCAGGCAATGCCTCGTGCCAAGTATGATTGTATTTATCATAGAATCAGGGGATGGTTAGACTTGGAAGGGACCTTAAAGACCACCCAGTTCCCAGCCCCTGCTGTGGGCTGGGACACCTCCCACTAGAACAGGTTGCTCCAAGCCCCGTCCAGCCTTGGGCACCTCCAGGGATGGGGCAGCCACAGCTTCTCTGTGTTTAAACACAATTTACAGCTTTTCAAAGATTTTTTTTTTTTTTTTTTTGGTGGGCAGCATCCCTTGCCCCCACTCGCCTGCTCTCCCCTTTCTCTGTCTCCAGATGAGATGTACAAAATCTGGGTCAGGCTGATCATAACTTTAAGCTCAAAGCCTGTGCGTGCCCAGGGGCATGTCCACAGCAGGGGAGGGAGCTACAAAATGGAAATACAAAGTTTGGAAAATAAATTCCACCCTTGCCTCGCTGGGAAGCCAGAGGCAGTGCCTTTGTACAAATAAGAGATGTTTGTGTCACGTCTGCTTTCCGAGGTGCCTGGATGAGATGATCTTTCTTCATGAGAAAGAACTGGGAGTCCTGGGGGACAACAGGATGCCCAGGAGCCAGCAATGGGCCCTGGTGGCCAAGAAGGCCAATGGCATCCTGGGGGGCATCAGGAAGAGTGTGAGCAGCAGGTGGAGGGAGGTCATTTTGCCCCTCTGCTCTGCCCTGGGGAGGCCCCATCTGGAGCACTGGGACCAGTTCTGGGCTCCCCAGTTCCAGAAGGACAGGGAACTGCTGGAGAGGGGACAGCAGAGGGCTACAAAGATGCTGAGGGGCCTGGAGCATCTCTCTGAATGAGGAAAGGCTGAGGGACTTGGGGCTTTTTTAGTCTGGAGAAGAGAAGACCGAGGAGGGATCTGATCAAGGCCTCTAAGTACTTCAAGGGTGGGTGACAGGAGGATGGGGCCAGTCTGTTTTCAGTGGTGCCCAGGGACAGGACAAGAGGGAACGGGCACAAACTGGAACAGGGGAAGTTCTATCTCAACCTGAGGAGGACCTTGTTTGCTGTGAGGGTGGCAGAGCCCTGGCAGAGGCTGCCCAGAGAGGTGGTGGAGTCTCCTTCTCTGGAGACATTCCAAACCCACCTGGACACGTTCCTGTGGGACCTGGTCTGTGTGGCCCTGCTGTGGCAGGGGGTTGGAGGAGATGATCTCCAGAGGTCCCTGCCAACCCCATATCAATCTGGGATTCTGTGATTCTTGTAATTTCCATTAAGTCACTTAAAACTTGTGTGAGGAAGTACTGGTCTGAATTCTGGGTGATCTCTGGGATGTTAGGAGTCTGGCACTCTCTAAACTGGTTTGTAGAACACAAGTTCCGTGTACATGAACGAAATCCAACCTCGTGGATGTGGTCAAACATCAAATAAGGTGGTGGGAACACCCAGGGAGGAGCTCGTTTTGAATGGGAGAGACTAATTGAGTTGAGTAATTAGTAGGGGCTCTCTGGAAGGAGACCCCACGACAAGGGGGTCTGTGATATGGGTGAGAGATTAAAATAACTGTTTTCTAGATTTCAGATGAGCTGGAATTGGAACAAGGACCTGGAGTTTATTTATCAAAAGGAACGGGTTACTCACTGGGTACACAAAGATTCTAAGCATAAAAAAGAACAGATGGGGCAAATACTGGGTGTAATGGATCAGCTGTTGCTGGAACATGAAAGGGTCTAAACAATTGCTTTTTCTTTTTTTTTTTTTAACAAAAAAAGAGTAGTGTGAATTAAGGGAATATGATTTATTTGCTGTGGAATAATTTGAAGATTTCTTGGAATGGACTGAGGAATGTCTGGCTACAGGAAGACTCTTTTCCTCATCTGTGGTGGAGCTGTCACTAGGACCGATAACGCGATGGTTTGCTCCTTCCCACACCTTTCCTCCGAGCAAAAGACTTACTCAGCTGGGACGTTCTTCAGGGAGGACTCGACTGTCCTGGAGGCTCTTCCAGAGACAGGAGTCTGGAGTGGGGCAGGTTGGGGTTACACCATCGCTGCTGCTCCCTCCGCTGTTTAAGGAACGAGAGAGGGGCCTCGGCAGCTGGTTCCCAGCTGAGGAATTATTTAATAGATTTTTTTAAATGCTGCCTTCTGAATCCTCAGTCATTCTTTGGCTTTTGCCCTTTCATCTTAATGTCAGGATTCATAGTCTTTGTGCTCTGTTAGTGTCTGATTTGCATAACTGCCTGTAAACACACGGTGTATTCTTCTTCTTGATGAAGATTCTTGGATGCTCCCTGTGCATAGCGAACGTCTGAATGAAAAATGGCATGGGAAGCATCTGTGTTTCTAAGGAGCTCAACACACCAGTATGCTTCAGATCTGCTTTCTCCTCTTGGGCAGAACCTCTGCAATACCCTCATTTTCTTTTATCTTGCTAAACTCCATAAGCCCTCTTTCAAACTGGGAATTTGGCTGCTCTAACACCAGAGATGGGAAGTGGAGAAGTTGCTTCTTGTCCAGTTTTTGAGGTGTTCTGTCTGTCCCTGACCTGCCTGGGCTGTAGAGGCTTTCCTGGAGCCAGCACCATGCTTTGGGTTAGGGCAGCCCCTTATTTGCAGGGAGCTTTTACGTGCCTGAGATACCAGCTCTCTAGTTGCTACAAAAAATGCACAAATGGCTTTTATTAGTTACGCTGATTTATTTTTTTTATGCATAGTTTCTGCATTCCCTATTAAGTTAAATGTAGACAAGGAAATGTCCTGCTGATAAGTCAGCACAACCTCATTATTATTATTTTTCCCCAAAAACTAGACTGCTTTAATGTCCCAATTCCTACGTAGGTCTGAACTGGAGCCGTTGTCAATGCTGGTTTATGGCAGGTATTTCATAAAGTGCCACCACATTCACATGGATCAAAAAAACCATTATATGAATCCATTGGTTTCTTGTGGTGGGATGTTTGTACGTTGGAGGCTGATCTGGGTGGGATCAGCCTTGATTTGGGTTTAAGAATTCTGAACTGCTTCCCTAACCCCAATCACATGGTGGCTCTTGCTGCCCCTGGGGCTCTAAAGGCACTTGCTCCATTAATTGAAGTGCATTTTTTTAGATCTAGAGGAAAAGTGACTCCAGCTTTGGATTCCTCAGCACAGGGGAGACATGGATGGTTTGTGCCCCTTAGGAAGGAGCCGGTGCCTTTCCAATGGGGCAACCGTTCAAGACTGCTGTTGGACAGGGCTTGGAGCAACCTGGTCTGGTGAGAGGTGTCCCTGCCCAGAGCAGGGGGTGGCACTGGATGGTCTTTAATGTCCCTTCCCACCCAAACCGTTCTATGGTTCTATAAATATTGTAGTAGAACTAGGACTAAATAATTTCTGGATCATCTAAATACTGCTCAAAAGCTCCCTCTGACTCCAGACCGATGATGGTGGCCATACACGTTTCTGGGTGGTCTGCTGTTGGCTGTGGCTGGTCACTGGGTTTGGATCGTGCAGGGGAGGGGATGTGAAATGTTAAAGGCCTCTCTTTAAAGTACTCGGGTAATAGTTTCCATTGGAGTGGGAGGGTGGTGATGACTTGCTCTTTGGACAGACCCTAAATTAAGCTGTCGAGAGGAAACACTCCTAAAAGGCCACTGGTGTTCCTGAAGTTAAAATAGCAGGAATGGTTAATCTGAAGTGAACGTGTGAAAATTGTGAGCTGATAGTTCAGTTTACGGACGAGTCTGCTGCTAACAAGCATTTGGAGCGAGGTTAAAAAGAGAGGTTTTCTTAAATGCCATTTATATAAAGCTTCGGGTTCTTGGTGGGTGAACCTCGTGGTGCTGGTGCAGAACTAAATGTGACGCCACAGACGTGAAGGACTTGACATCTGCAAAGCCCGATTCTGCCCGACCCATCACACCTGCTGGGAGGAAAAGGAGTTGGGTTTTTCTTTTGGCGTCTTGACGTGTTCACTCCAGCCTTTGCCTGCTTTTTCCCCAAGTTATTGGATGTTCTGTAGCTATTTTCTGACCATGGTCTTGATTTTCACGTTTCCTGGTCACGTCACGAAGCAGCTTGTTGAAAATCTTAAATATCGCTTTTCTTCCTTATGCTAAATGACATTTTCTGAAGAAAAGGATGAAACATTTGTAGCTCCATATCTTGTTCTATTTTATTTGGAGATTGACTGATCTAAAACCCATCGTTTCACTTTCAAGTTGAAATCAAGGGAGGACACGATGGAAAGGTGATGCCTTAAGAGCCTCATTTCCTTCTTCGAAGGGACGGGTCAGTGCAAAGAGAGAACTTGTGGAAGTGACTTATTTCCCCAGTTGGGACTCAGATGCCATCAGTTGGGTGCAGATCCATAAACAGGGTGAGGGTAAGACTGTGTGGCTTGAAAATAGTGTTGATATAAACTTGATCTGAAAGAAACCTGAATTTTCTTAACAAGACTCTTTCACTTAAGGATAAAGATGGCTTTTTTCCTAGTGATAATTCATTCAGCTGTGACCCTGCACAAAGGGTGAAGAGCTCCAGCCCTTTCACCTCCGGATTTCCATTAAGTGGTAATTCTTCAGGGCCTTTATCTAAACCAACAAAAACTTGCTTGAAGCCTGATCTGGCTTAAAGTGTGACCTTTTATTGTTAAAGAAAAAAAGAGAATAATTTAACTGAATTAGTTTCCATAATACCCTTCCATGCCATTCCATACAAAGCGCTATCAGTGTGATACCATTGTTTATAAAGAATGCCAAATATTGCCCCGTAGAGGCTGCAGCCCCGTAGGTATGTGCCAGTGGCCGTGTTCTGCTGACGGAGAACTTCCCGCAGCGCGAGGAGTAGGAGCCGCTGTGATTTGGGAACAAGAGGAGCTGTGTTCTGCCCTCACCACGTCGATCAGCGCCCCTGGGCCGTGCAGGGGGTCAGCCCTTCCTTCCCTGACCCGGACAAATGCCCATTGTCTGTTCTCACCAGTGGCTCTGCCTTTTTACGTACGCAGTTCTGTAGCTTCAGTGCTTATTTTTTTTCTCCTCGTGTGGTTCTTGTCCAATACAGTGAGAATTGGTTGTAGGATGATGAATCCTTCCTATCTATTTGGATTAGTTTGTTCCCAGCAATGTACCAAGAAGGCCAGTAGCATCCTGGGGGGCATCAAGAAGAGTGTGAACAGCAGGTAAAGGGAGGTCATCCTGCCCCTCTGCTCTGCCCTGGGGAGGCCCCATCTGGAGCACTGGGACCAGTTCTGGGCTCCCCAGTTCCAGAAGGACAGGGAACTGCTGGAGAGGGTCCAGCAAAGGGCTACAAAGATGCTGAGGGGCCTGGAGCATCTCTCTGATGAGGAAAGGCTGAGGGACTTGGGGCTTTTTTAGTCTGGAGAAGAGAAGACTGAGGGGGGATCTGATCAAGGCCTCTAAGTACTTCAAGGGTGGGTGTCAGGAGGATGGGGCCAGTCTGTTTTCAGTGGTTGCCAGGGACAGGATAAGAGGGAACAGGCACAAACTGGAACAGAGGAAGTTCTATCTCAATCTGAGGAGGACCTTGTTTGCTGTGAGGGTGGCAGGGCCCTGGCAGAGGCTGCCCAGAGAGGTGGTGGAGTCTCCTTCTCTGGAGACATTCCAAACCCGCCTGGACACGTTCCTGTGGGACCTGGTCTGTGTGGCCCTGCTGTGGCAGGGGGTTGGAGGAGATGATCTCCAGAGGTCCCTTCCGACCCCATGACATTCTGGGATTCTGTTGGTGAAACTCAAAACTTGTTTCTTCCACATCCTTGTTCTCTACTAATTCTCAACCCAGTGGTTGAGAATTGACTTGCCAGGCTCTGAAAACCAAGTAAATCTTTTATTGAGGGAGAATCTCCGCACAGATTGTGCCTCGAATAGTGATTTAATACATCAAATTGCTTTGTGCTTCCAAATGGAGACCAAAACTGGAGGAGGTTGAGCTCCCGCAGTGGGCGTAGTATGTCTGGCAATTTAGATACTAATGGCCCTTGATGGTTTTGGCTTTTACAGTTTGTACCAGACCATTTCTGCAGGTGGATAAAAGGTGTGATGGAGCTTTTGATGTCTCTGTTCCTTCAGTAGCATCGGGTCTTTGGCACATACCGACCCTGCCCTGAAAAAGTTTCAGAAAGGTGCCTTCTCTCAATCAAGAGTGGTGGGTTTTCCTGCTTTAAATCTACTGCAGTATGTGTTCACTGTTTACTGTTGCTAATAATAACTTCAAAAGGATGAAATGTAGGAAAAAAGATTAAATAATTGTTTGTGGGTGTATTTGTTGTGCCAAAGCTTTAGCTGCAAAATGGATGAATCAGTTCAGGTACGTCTTCTCTTCAGGATCAGGAAGTTAAATTGGGATGGAAAAGAGAAATAGCGACTCTTTCTACTCTGTTTCCAATTTCTACCTTTAGGTATAATGTGTACGTGTGGACTTTACTATATATTTTCATGTCAGTGTTATAAAAGCTTCACTTCCCAGCACAAATCCCGGGGCTGGAGGGGGTTTGCAGGTATCAGCCAGGTTCACAGAGGATATAAATGCGCCGTGGACCCTGTCGGGGGGACGAGAAGCGTCGCTGAAGTTTACACGGGAGATTATGCAAAACCCTAATCCTCGTAGGGGAGCCTGGGCCGGGTCCAACCCAAGGACTGAATTCCCTTGCGTCATTTCTTTGCTGCTGAGGATGCATAATTAGGGCTCAGATCTAGGGCAAGACAGGAATCGATGTCAGGTTGTGTTTGTGCTGGCCAGGTGTTGGATTTTTTATTTTTTTCTCTCTTCTTTTCTTTAAGGTTCTGCTAAAACATCACATGAAACGTAACGTTCATGCAGTAAAACCTGATTGAGATGATCTACCTGTTTGCGTCCCTCCTGGTGTGGGGGTTTTTGTAACCATCTCAATTATTGAGCACTAAAGCAAAAGTTTCTTAGTGTGTTAGGACACGGGAGGCACACAGTTACCAACATCAACCTCTGGCCAAACTTAAAAGGGCTCTTATTAAAATGTTTCTTTCCTTTTTTTTTTTTTTTTTGCTTCCCCATGGTGCTTCCCAGGTTGCAGAGGTGCTAAAGCATGGCCGACCTGGATCACAACCTCAGCCTCGCGGATGCTCTGACCGAGCCACCCCCCGAGATCGAGGAGGAGGTGAAAAGGGACTTCATTGCCACCCTGGAAGCAGAGAAATTTGACGACGTGGTTGGAGAAACAGTGGATAAAACAGACTACGTTCCTCTGCTGGACGATGACGACGCAAAAGCCGGGAGCCAGGAACCAAAAAGCAAATCCCACGCGGATGGTTTTCAGGTGGAACGTAAGTGTCATAAAGCAGGAGACCAAAAAGCTGCATCACTTGAGCCTCACACTGCACTCTTTGCCCTGGGGAGGCCCCAGCTGGAGCANAAAAAGCAAATCCCACGCGGATGGTTTTCAGGTGGAACGTAAGTGTCTTAAAGCAGGAGACCAAAAAGCTGCATCACTTGAGCCTCACACTGCACTCTTTGCCCTGGGGAGGCCCCATCTGGAGCACTGGGACCAGTTCTGGGCTCCCCCGTTCCAGAAGGACAGGGAACTGCTGGAGAGGGTCCAGCAAAGGGCTACAAAGATGCTGAGGGGCCTGGAGCATCTCTCTGATGAGGAAAGGCTGAGGGACTTGGGGCTTTTTGGTCTTGGTTTTTCTGACTCCCCTTCCCTCCCCAGTGCCTCCCCTGGCTCTGCAGCCCGTTGTCTGCTTGAGCAGAACTTGTTTCCCTCCTACATGACAAGGAGGGGGGGATGCAATTTCTTGCTCTTGGTTCAGAGATTTGTTTTTCCCTTTTTTGGGAGAGCTGCAGAACGGTTATGAGCATTATCTAAATCTTTGGCAAGATGAGCACAAGACCCTAAGTGAAGAAATCTGAGAGTTTGCTTGCCTTGAGTGGATAAAATAGTGTTTTCCCAGTTTTCCCAGCTTGTACCAGGAAGGGAAGGGCCATGAAGCTCCGTTGTTTAAAACAACATTAGGATTTGATCCTGTTTACGTCTTATTTGTCTAATCTGGTTTTCTCTGAAGTGGAAGGATATCTATTTCTTCCATGGGATTTCTTCTTTGTTTAGAACCGTTTGAAAAAAATATAGTAAAGCTTAATCTACTTGCTTTTATCGAGGCTAGAGAGAGCCTTTACAGAGTAAAGGAGCCCGGGTGAGATATTGCAGGGTCCTAGTTTGGGGGTGTTGGGTGGTGTTCTGGTGCGGTGCTTTGAGTAGAACGTGAAGTTCTTAGGGAGGGGGGACTGAAATGTGAAAGACACCGAGAATTCTACATCCCCGGCTCCGAATGTGACTGTAAATAGCTTTGTTTTCCCGAGGGAGAAGAGTTGCTTTCATGGATCAGGCTTTTCAGCCCCCGCTTGTTAATTTATTTATGTTAAAAGGCACGAATGTGTTCAGACAGCGCGGTCTCTGCTACCGAGATTGTCTTTCTCCCGTCAGAAGAGGTTTAATCATCCGTCCTGTCAAGCTCTTGCTATTTCATCTCTGCTCGAGGTTTCCCCCCCACACACACACTTTTTTCCTAAAGCCGGGAGCCAGATTAGAGAAGTTTGAGGATCAGATGGGCCCCCCCATCACAGACCCAGGTGAACTGTGTGAGTACAGAGAGATGGGGAAGAGGAGGGAGACACGATGAGCAGTTCTATGCTCACCTACAGATTTGTCCTAGAATAAAGCTCCAATAACAGTTAACTTCTAAAACATCCCTGGAAAGGCAGAGCTTAAGCAGAAAGGGGTTTTACTCTTCTTGGCCCCTGGTGGGACATCATAATTTGGCAAATTCCGGGCTAATCCTTTTAGGACACTGCGGGCTTTCTGTAACGGGGCAGGCAGCAGTGCTCCTGTGAAATGTTTTAGCTCGAGCGAGGACCAATATTGTTTCTGAAATGCTTGATTGTGTTGCCATTGAGGAATCCTGTACAAAGCCAGGGCTGTGTCACAGCTCCTCGTGGCCTTGTGACAGTAAATGCATGTTTTGCATTCTCGAACTCGCTCTGGTCACAGACTTGGTGGTGAGTCTTCATTTTGTGTGTGTTTCTGTAACAGGGAGACAGACACTGAGCGTGTTGTAAGTGCTGAAGTTCTTTTAATTTGCGTCGGGCAGTGGCTTCGGGGCTTTTTCTTCAAGCACGAGTGTCGCCACGAGATGGCTCTGCCTGATGCTGCTGGACAGACACCGCTGCACAGCGGAGCAGGCCATCGTCCCCTGGGGTGGACACACAAATCACAGTTCCAGAGGAGGCCATCGTCCCCTGGGATGGACATAAACCAGCTCCAGAGCCCAAAACCTGAAAAACCACATTTCCCTTCCCTTTTACCCTCTTTTCTGCACTGGGAGCAAGCACCTTGCTTGCAGAAGGCGGCAGGATTTGCTTTTCCAGAAGAAAGTTTAAATGCTTTGTTGTATGAAACTGAAGATGGAGAATTCTCCGTAGATCCCAAAGTTTCAGAGGGATTAAAAAAAGTCAACAAATAATGCCAATATGTGCATTTTTATCTCTTATAATATATTAAACACCTTCACTCTCTTCAATTCTGTCCATCCCCATTCCTGCCCTGGAGTTGTTAAAGCTTCTGATCAGTAAAAATCCCTCTATTGTCTTTTTGTACAAAAATAAGTATTGGGCACAATCCCAGTGCCCTCTTGGGTCCATCAGGCACTTGCAAAATAAACATTATAAAGAGTTCAGATTATATTGTGAAGCTGCTTGGATCTTGGGTTGAGTTACTTAACTACATAATATACATCTATTTTTGTTAGGAGGAAGGAGCACCTCAAGTATTGCCTTGATAAACCAAGGTGGTGTTGAAACTTTTTCCATGTTTTATGAACTGAAGTGGTGGAATTTAGGGTCCTGCATCTGGGGAGGAATAGCCCCCTGCACCAGGACAGGTTGGGGATGACCTGCTGGAGAGCAGCTCTGAGGAGAAAGACCTAGTGGACAACAGGATGCCCAGGAGCCAGCAATGGGCCCTGGTAGCCAAGAAGGCCAGTGGCATCCTGCGGGGCATCAGGACGAGTGTGGCCAGCAGGTAGAGGGAGGTCATCCTGCCCCTCTGCTCTGCCCTGGGGAGGCCCCATCTGGAGCACTGGGACCAGTTCTGGGCTCCCCAGTTCTAGAAGGACAGGGAACTGCTGGAGAGGGTTCAGCAAAGGGCCCTTCCAACCCCCAATCATTCTGTGAGTGCTGTTCAGAAGCCCTTTTGAGACCAGAATGTTTAAATGTATGAACTGAAATGGCTCAAGCTACTTGTGTAAGGGTTCCCAGCTGGCTCTGGCTCTATGGCATGTTCTTTATCAGCATTTTTGTGGTCACTCATGGCTTTTTTTGGTTCAAGTTCTCTGACAAAGTTGTGTTCAACCACGTCTTCACACCTGAAGTGTGATGGGATGACAAAATGTGCAAAATTATTCTCATCCCCAACCCATCCACCCCACCCCGACTGCTGGGAGCTCTCTGTTCTCTTTACCCTCTGCTCTGCTGTCCCTCCGATGGGGCCGGTGGTGGGAACGCGCCGGGTTGTGGTTACGCTCCCGCGCGCTCCGTGCCAGAGATTATGGGGTTTTATATTGGCACTGTCCATTTGCTAGAGCTTATCGGTTTAGCGATTGCTGCCTTAAATTTGTTTATATAAAAAACCAATCCTTTGATCCACGGGCCAGATGCAAATACTCTCTCTTGTGATTCCGATGAGGATTATGTAGTTACAACATCTTGACATGGTTTTGGTTTTATGCAATTTAGAGTATGAGGGGAGGGGACCTACAGCCCTGGGAAGATTGTTGGGTGCTGTGACACCTGTGCTTGAGGTAACTAAAATAAGTTTGATTTTCTCTAAAGGAGCTGACTTTCGGAGACGTAAAAATATAAGCTACTAATGCTGGGGGGAGTTGTTTGATTTGACCTGATTTTTCTTGAAGCTTGTTTTCCAAAAAAGGTAAAAGCATAAAGGAAATCATTTTAGCTGCTTTTTATCGTTCCCGAGAAGGTCCAAAGGCAAGACAAGGCATTCCCAGTTCTTCTGCTCATTTGGGATCCCACTGTTGATCCTAAAATCTTCTTTAGCTTTTGCCCAGTTACTAATATTTTGGTAGGATTGTGTTGTTTTGTTTTAAGTTTGCAGTCCCTTCCAGTCCCTAAAGAAGGGGGGCTCCAGGAAAGCTGGGGAGGGACTCTGGATCAGAGAGGGGAGCCCTAGGAGGAGGGGGAAAGGTTTGACCCTGAAAGAGGGGAGATGGAGCTGAGATGTGGGGAAGAACTTGTTTGGTGTGAGGGTGGTGAGAGCCTGGCCCAGGTTGCCCAGAGAAGCTGTGGCTGCCCCATCCCTGGAGGGGTTCAAGGGCAGGTTGGAGGGGGCTTGGAGCAACCTGGTGTGGTGGGAGGTGTCCCTGCCCGGGGCAGGGGGTGGCACTGGGTGGTCTTTGATGTACTTTCCCACCCAAACCATTCCGTGTTTCTATGTGATCATTTTGTCCAATTTAAAACAGAACTTGCTCTCAGGTTTTCAGTTCCAGTTTAAATAGAGGAAGGAATGGGAGGGAGTTTGTGGGTGGTGCCGGGGGGGTTGCTGTTTATTTTCTCCACCACCAAAAGGCTTTTTGACACGTTTAGCATGAGTGAAGACAGGAGAAGACTTGCAAAGCCTCTGTCACAAAGGCATTCTCAGCTGCCTTCATTAAACCAGTGTTATGACACCTCGTTGAGCAGGACTTACTGGGGCTGAGCTTCCTCACTGGGAACTGGCAGGTTCTGCAGGACCTGTGGGGCTCCTCCATGGGATTCCTTGGAGATCTCCTTGTAAGATCCTGGTCTTCCACACAAAGCCCAGTGTCTCTTTTGGCAACTGCGTTGTATGAACCATCCCATCACCCTGATTTCTCCTCTCCTGAACTGACCGCTAAATCCCGTGACTGTGGGTAGTTCTCCCAGTTCCTAGCGAAGAGAGTTGTACTGGTGGAGTAAATCCCAGACCTTGTAGTGCCTGACAGCAGGAGGAGCTGCTGTGTTTAACTGCTGAGGAACAGGTCCAAGGATTCCTCTAGTATTTCCAGGCACTTGAAGAGGATGTAGGTGTATGTTTTTCTATAAGCTGTCTGGCAAGTTCATGTTGAATTTCCGTAAAACACCAGGATGAGCCACTGAAGTAACTGGAAGGACTTTCCTTTTGTGTTCCTGAGGGTTGGATTAAGCCCTGAAGTGCTGTGTCTGAAGCACATGGATAACGCAGCTTTATTTTACAACTGCCTCAGCTCAGGGAAGGGACGGCAGCGACTCCAGGTAACTGTGTGTGTCGCCCTGGGAAGGATTTTATTTTATTTACTTGTTTTTTAAGCCGCTGCCCTGTTTCTTCACAATAAGCAGAACCGATGGCCTGAGGCACCGAACCACTGTTGGAGCTTGTGCTGCTCGTTACGCTTAATTAACACTACTCGGTATCGTTCCTGCGATGACTTGTCTTCACTATTTCCCAACTGGAAAAATGGGATAAATTCTTAGAAATGAAGCAGAGTTTATTTGAGAAGATGTTAGAAAAAACATTTTAAGATGTGGTGCAGGGATGATATCTTCAGTTCAGGTAAATGGCCTTGTCACGGTCGCCTGTTGTTGTGGTCACCTACAGAAATACCGTGGACCAGCGTTAATACCAGCACCAGCCAGTACTGGCACCATCCGCCTGCGTTTAAAAGGGCCACGCTCTGATCTCAAAGGCAGGAACTTAAAAATAAACTTTGGACTAAGATTAACTTCATCCAGTTCTAACGTTTCCTTTGGTTTCTTGCAGATACTTCAGCTTCTGGGCCAACAGTCATAGAAAACGGTGACCACGGAATAGATCACCACACAGGTACGTGTGTAACGTCTGAAGGGAACACATCAACTCGTTCATTTGTTACTGGATCAGTAAAAACTCATTGTGACAGAATGCATTTTCTTTTTTGGGTCGTGTTTCTCCATAGAGGGTTGGGTTTGGGGGTTTTTTTGATGATCTTCTCAAAGAATTTGAAACAAAATAGAAACTTCGTTCTCTTTTGGGTTTGAAATTGCTTATTTGCACAAAG
Organism: Tringa tobata; assembly: GCA_033628505.1. Classification (NCBI taxonomy): domain Eukaryota; kingdom Metazoa; phylum Chordata; class Aves; order Charadriiformes; family Scolopacidae; genus Tringa; species Tringa tobata. Next base: position 14,982 of record JAHREE010150595.1, read on the forward strand.
CCTAATTCTAAAGGACATTGTGTGGTCTGAAGACATCCATGGTCAGTGTGGGGAAGGCAACCTCTAGGGCACCAATACCTAAAGGGCTTTCCAATGACATGATATTCGTGGCTGAACTCTGCCATAGCCCATGGGAGTGACTTCTCATGGCCCCGTGGGACTGACGGTGACGTTTCTTCTCAGGGTGCACCACCCTTTGCAGTTTTTTTTCATTCCCTAATTCTGAGCTGCTGCTGAAATCACTCTGCTTTGTTCATTCTGCAGCGTCTCCTTCCACCCCAAACACCCATCCTTAAATATCTCCTAATAACTCCTTTAACGATGTCAGAGGGGAAATTGAGGTCTTCTGAGTCTTTTTTCATGCAGCGTTAGGGCACCTCTATCTGAAGAACCTCGTCGTTAGTTTACTGGAACAATATTTCAAACTTGTGAGGAATCTGGAAGAGAATTGATCTTTCCAAACAGCCTAAAACAAGCTGAAGTTTAGTCATCTTTTAGCCGTTACATTTAATGATAAACACTGTGAGAGGGACTTGGGTTTCCCACCAGATTCCAGTTGAATGAGCGGATGAGCGGTACCGAACTCCGTGACTGGGTACGAGCCCGTGGGTTGTTTCCCTTTGGGGTGAGGAGGCCAGGCTGTAGCACCTCCATTTTCTTGAGGATGACATATTGGAAAAGCTGATTGTCATCCTGGCATCTCCCTTTTCACAGTCTCCAGCTCGGCTTTAGCCACGTGGGTCAGCGCTAAGACTGTTGGGGTGTTCCCTGCACCAGCATCCCTGCTGCGGCCCCGAGGGAAATAACCCCGAGATAGTGAGGAATGTGTGGGAGCAGGAGACAGGGAGGAATTAAAACACTTCTTTTTGCTGTAATTCTATTGAGTGTGAGCACATGTTCACCTTCTTGTGGGGAATCTAAAAATTGATCTTTTTACTTTGCCGTTGCAAATCTGGTGAAAAGGAAGCTGTGCATCTTTTATAATTTAATATGCAACTAAAATTAACAGCACTTCTGAACCTTCCTAAGGACACTTCCTCTTGTTTTTTTAAATATCTATTACTAAAAGGAGATAGAAATAAAATCAGATTTATGATACTCCAGGTAGGACTAATTCAATGCATTGGCATGTTTTTTTTATTGAACTTCTGAGTTGTGTTTTAAAAAAAAAAATCTCTTGTTGTTTACTTCCTACTAACTTTCTGGAGGTTTAACTCTTCACACGCTAAATGCGAGCAACTGTGATCAAAGATACTTTTATGTGTCTGAAGCTTTTTAATTTATTCATAAGTTCCGTCTTTGTGGGGTAGAGTTGGATTTTAATTTTTTTTCCTTCTTGTTGAAGGCTGTCTGAAAGTGACATCAAAGTGGTGGAAACAGCGTGGCAGAGGAGGGGGGTTCGTTGGCAGCGAGTTAATTAGGCTTTGCAGAATAACAGGAGGTTTAGACAACACAACTATTTCATGGACTCTTTTTCTCCCTACCCCCTTCTCTATGGAATACTTGAAATATCCACGTTTTTACATTACAGAGAGGGGGAGAAATGCTGAATTCCCCTCAGACAATGGAGGGGTTTTCAGGGTGAGGAGCAGAACTAGAGACGAGATGTTCCACAGCAGGTGATGGACATCAGTCGTGCCTGGTCCTACCTTCAGTAGGTGCTGCCTAAAGCTCCTGGTCCCTGGCCTGAAACCACCTTCAGTTTTTGGCTGGTTTAGTTATTTATAGCTGGATCCATTCCCTGATGGGGCTCTTTTTAAAGCCAAAATGATTCTCTGGCTGTGCAGCGTGGGCCCAGCACAGAGGTGGAAAGGGAGTGGCTGAGAGAGGACCAAGGGAGGTGATGCTCGAGGAAAACCAGCTTTTTGCTACCAAAAAGTAGCATCAAGAGCTGCAGAGAGAGCTTTTAAAAGCAGAAATGTGTCTGAATTGGGTTCTGAAAGAGACTTCAGGGCGAGTATCGGGGAGAGATGTAGTTAAAGCTATTTGAAAATACAAATATCTGCTTATCTCTCCCTGAAATCTTGGTGGGGCTTTGCCAGCCTGCGCTGCCTCCTGCCCGACCCCCCCCAAATACCCTTAATGTAACAGATGGCAAAAATCCAAACCTCCTGTAACTCGGGGGCCAAACCTGTAGTAACTCTTGACTTATTTATATTATACCCCTGATGTATTTAAACCACTGCTGCGGGGATGTGTATAGTTCGGTGTCTCAGAACGTAAAAGAAGAATATAAAGGGTTGACTCTGTTTACTCTGGGAGCCCGACGTGATGCTGAGCGCCCTCCCCGTGCCCCTTTGCTTTGCCCGAGAGAGACAGCTTCTCCGGAGGGTTCAATTCTTGGCAGCGCTGAGCCCGACGTGGTGATTCCTTATTTGCT
>JAHREE010150596.1:0-13652 GCA_033628505.1 Tringa tobata
GCCCTGCTGGCCGACACAGCTCAGGGTGCGGGGGGCTCGCTGGGCTGCCAGCGCACAATGAGGCTCCCAGAACTCACCCTTAATCCTGGTTTTTATAGAAAGAAGACCACGTGTGTATGCTGACATTTTTTCCCAAAGGCCAGACAGGAGAAGGAGACGTGTGCCATGGACCTGGCCGGGGGAAGGCAAGGCTGCGGTGCTGCTGGAGGCCAGGCTGGGCTTCTGCGGTGGCTTTGGTGCAGCCCTGATGGGCAACTGCGTTGTTCCTCGGTTTTGAGTCGTGTCGGCTGAACTCTGGCTCTTCCAGCCTCGCGCCCAGACTGTGGTCCCTGCTTTTATGACCTCTAAATTGGACAATTGTAATGTGTTGTTTTATGGCCCTTCCTGTGCGGAGGTTGCCCAGACTCCAGCTGCGGGGAGATGGGGGCTAAAACCCCGACTCTCCTCCCGTGGCCTCCACACGTCGGGCTGGTCCTGGGGGACCTGAGCTGGCCCCGAGTCAAGCATCAGCTTCATCTTAAAATTGCTTTGAGGCCTTCTAATGCTGAGGATAACGCGGGATCCATGGGTTTTATCTCCGCTGCTGCTTTTTATGAGCTTAGTCACTGCTTGAGAGCATCTGAAGTCGGTTTTATTGGCCGTTCCGAAGCAGGGGTTAAAGACCTGGGGAGCACTCGTTTCTCAGCGCAGTGATCTGAATCTGAAATTAATTACCACCCTAGGCTGACATCCTGATGTTGAAATAACTCAACCCAACTGGCATCTCCTAACCCTGCTTTGTAGCCGAAGCTGCTTTCTCGCAGGTGTGTGGATACGGTCTGGAAATGGGATTTTATCCTCCTTTTCTCTGCTGACGAGCAAGGGCTGGCATCTTCCCAGTTACCGAGCCACCGGCGGGTTCAGGCCATCTCTCCATCCTCTTCTCTGAACCTCAGCTTCCCTAAATTCTGAAAAAAAAGCTTTTTGGCGTTTTCTACTGACTTTTATGGGGAGGGTGGTTTGAGACCATGGCCCAAACGGTACCCTGGGGCTGGCCGAGCTGGAAGGAGCGGGTCGCTTTGCTGCTCAGCATCCTTCCTGTCACCCAATCGTTTCGGGAGCAGTGAACTGCTCTGGTTTTCTCTTCATCCTGTGGGGCCTGCTCTGGGTGACCCTGCTCTGGCCGGGGGTTGGAGGAGATGATCTCCAGAGGTCCCTTCCCACCCCACATCATTCTGGAGTTCTATGAGAAAGGGAAGAGATGGGCAGCTCTCTGAGCCTGTGGCCCCGAGACCGTGGTCAGCTGCAGTGACGGATGTGGTGGGTCCCAACCCACTCTGAAACCAGGCAAGGAGATAAGTATCGAAGACAGGGAAATCATTTTTATTGGGAAGGTCAGGCTTTTCCTCAGAGCTGAGGTCTTGCTCTCTCCTTATGTTGCCGAAAAGCCACCAAAAAAAGGTGTGTCTGTGCGGGGCTGGTTTGGCCGCCGCTGTCAGGGCACTGCCTACGAACGCGGGGCCGGGATCTCTCCCGACAGCCCCAGCTCTGCAGGACTGAGCTCACTGGGGCAATAAAAAGAAAGCAAAAGCAGCGCCCGTGCCCTTCTGGTGGCTGGGTTTGTGTCCCCGTTGGTGAGCAGGATGCGGACACTCTCTGGGCTGGGGCAGTCATTAATATTCCATATTCCTGAGCTATTCCCAGCCTCTAAAGTAGGAGCCTTTTACAGCTATTTCCCTCTTTTCCAAGAGTCGATCCCCCCCAAAGGTTATACCTGCTGGAGATTAAAGATTGATGGCGCTCGAGCCAGGCTTCAAAATAGCTTTTTGGTCTAAAGTAGCTGATTTTGTGCGGAGTAAGATGCAGCTGGTTCCCTCTCCCGGAGAACTGATATTCCAGGGGCTGAACGTCCCTGCTCAGAGCCTGCCCATCCCGATCTGCCTCGATGGCCCCCCTTGTCCCGAGCTCTGTCTGTTCTGTGTGTGTTCCCCAGGGAGGAACCCTTCCTTCAGGCACCCGAACCCCGCGTCGTCCCAGGCATCTTCCCCCGGGCAGCGAGGACGGCAGCACGGTCCCTGCAGCCCAAGTATGGATCTCCAAACAATACCTTAAATGTTCTTTTGAGCTGAGAAGAGGGATAATTTGCAAGACGCCGCAGGAGAGGCCTGAGCCGGGGTCTAACTGCGGACAGGAGTTAGGCAGGTGTGGAGTAAGGAATTAAAAATGACATTATTCTGGTCTCCCGGCTCATTCTGACGGGGCCACGGGCAAAGGAAGGAGGCAAACACGTAGCCCTGCTTCTCCTGGAGCCATCCCCCGGAGCCATCGCTGGGTTAGGGGCTTCCCGAGATCCAGGTGATGCCCTGGGACTTCGCGGTCCTGGGGAGATTTGTTTTGCCTTTGTGTGATTTGTGTGGGACGGCTCCAGGGATCCGGCAGCAGAGGTCTGCATCTTAATTAACGCCGTGTCTGGAGAAGCGTGTCCCTTTGTTCCTGCTGAATCTGCCAGCTGCTGGCTTCAGAGCCCCAAATCAGGAGGGAGAGGGAACAGTTGCTGCCTGTTCCCCTCGGCTTTGTCCTTTGACTTCCCTGCGCCGGGTCGGGGTTTTACAGAACCCCTCGTTTATCCTCTCGCCCTCGGCTCTGAGCGGCCCTGCTCCCCTCACCACGCTGCTTTTCTCTCCGTGTGCTCCTTCCTAGTTTTCTGGCTAATTTTCTTCTGCCCCAGTGTATTCTTGCTCATTTTTACAGCCGTAACTAACAGTGTTAACCCCGTTTTCTGCCCTTGTTGGGTTCATCCATGAGTGTGAGATAAAAGCCCCGGTGACAGCGTTTGGTGCTTCTCCCCCAGCCTAAAGCCACCTTCGTTTTGTCCCATCTTGATGTGCTTTGCTTGATTAAAATCCAGCTTTATTTTCTGTACGCTCCCATCTGCAGAACTAGAACATCTACGCACTGCGCGGTGAAGGAATGAGCTCCTTGCTGCAGTGCTTCTGAATACTTCTAAATATTTCTAAGCACTTCTAAGTAAATGCCGAAGAACCTCGTGGCAGGAGATAAAAAGACCACGGGACAGAAAAAAAAAGCTCCAATACAAACTCTGTGGGCACCAAGTGCGTTCGTACATGGTGAGCATCACATGAGGGGGTTGGAAATTCTATATTTTCTAGCACAAGTCTCTCCGGTTCAAACCCCCAAGGCAGGAGATTTAAATAAACTTGAATTGAGGGTTTTTTTTCCCTCTGCACGCTCTCGGTGAGCGCGTTCGGTGTTCTCTGCAGCCCCGTTTGCCTTCAGAGAGAATGAGAGAAGACAGCTCTTCTCCTCTCCTTACCTGGCTCTAAAAAGCCTGGTTTTCAGAAAAATGCCAAGTGGCAGCGCAGCCCCGACGAGAGTGACAGCTTGCAAGGCTGCATTTTCTTTAAATTGCAAAATATTGGATAAAAAACAGTCATTTATGTCCCGAAATTGCTAGCTGTGAAGTCAAGCGCGGCTTTTACCCGGAGTTAATTTTATCTGAAAGGGAGAGTAACGAGCGTTTTCCTGAGTGTATAGTGGTAATTAAAGCTCTTTGGAAAGGGCTGGGTTTTTTTCCGGGGGGGGCTGGAGGTTTCTCCTGAGGACCCTCGGAGGGCCGGGGTGATAAATGAGCGTCTCTCCTGGCTGCGGGAGATAACGAATGTCATTCTCCGCCTGGCAGAAGCGCAGGGGCGGCCGCAGCCCCTGGGAACAGCCCCACCTCGGCTCCCGTCTCCAGCCGGGGGAGACTGGCTTTCTGTAGGGGGCAGAAAAAACACGTGTTTCATAGGGATTTCTGCCCACGGAGCCCTTGCTCCCCCCAACATCCAGCCGCGATGGGGACGTGCTGGGTGGATGGAGGAGCATCGGGGACCGGGGGGACAAGGCAGCAGGTCCCAGGCACCCTCCACGGTAAAAAAGGAGCCTCTTTTCTTTGCTTTTAGGAGAAAACGTCCCTTTTCTGGGCCACAAACCTTCTTCTAAGGCCACCAGACCTCATGCCCGGGTTCAGAGCTGCCCCGGGCGAGGGAGGGCAGGTCCCCCAGGAGCAGTGGTTTGGGGGAGGCAGGTGCGGAGCGGGGTCCGGTTTACGGGCTCCCGTAAAATACCCTATCGACAAAAACGCTTCAAAGATCTTTTAATAACTCCCCAAATGAAAGGTTTGGAGCTGGCCCTTGTAAACTCTTCACCGGCCTTTAATTGCCTCATAAAACAGTATGCTAAAGAAATTATTAAAGGGTTGTGGGTTTTTTTTTTTTTTGCTGCTCTCAGATCAGTTTAACCCTTCGGGGACCTTGTGTCCAGCTGTTTCTCTCCCGCAGCCTAATGAGCAGTTACCACCTCCTTTTCTTCGCCTTTGATGATCCATCTCTGGCTCTGATCCACCAGACCTCGACCTCTTCGGGCGGCTCAGGTGCGGCCGGTGCCGGGGCAGGGGGGGAACGGCTCCGTCTCCCCCCTCTCGCCCCCGGGATTTGGGCAGCGGGCGCCAGGGCTGCAGCTTTTCCCTTCCCCACGCCTGGACCCGGCCGTTCCTCCCGGTGCCGTTCTGTCCCGAGGCGAATCCGGGAGCCGTGTTCAGCTGCTCTGCGCCCAGGAGAGCTCGGCTAATTTACAGACCTCCCCACGTACCCGCTGGGGCCCGGAGCAGCCATCATCATCATCCTCCCCGCGCGTAATTAGCAGCTGGGGCCTGGGGAGCGATGGTGCAGCTGAGATAACGGCAGCTGGACCCCTCCGTACGGGGGCAGCCCATCCCCGTGGCCGCTCGCCTGTCGGACACCCAGGGTTTGCTGCCCAAAGCTCCCACCCCTCCTCGCCGTAGCCAAAATGCAGCCCCTTGGTTGCCAGCTCGGCCCTTGCCACGGGCAAGTGGGCAGGTTGGGTTGGACATCCCTTCCCCAGGGCAAACGCTTTCTGCACTCAGATATTTTTAATGTTTTGAGAAATTTAGAGTGATTTCATGTGAGTTTTCCCTCTCTGACTTATTGTCTCTCGCCCTTTTGCTGTGCCGAGGCTCATCTTGCCCCTCTACTGTACTCCAGCCTCCGGCCACCCCGCTTTGGGTGGGCTCTGCCAGGCACCACCATCCTCATCCTCCTCCTCCCTGAAGTCCAAGAGAAGCCTGGACCAGCTCTCCAGCCTCTCCTGGATTGTCACCCCCACTTCAAAACCCTCCGGAGGGGGAAAAATCTCTGAATTAAAATCTGAAAGGGGAAATGGGAGCTTGAGCAGTCCAGATCCCACAAAGGTTGGGGTGGGGGGGTAGAATTTGTTCCCCAAAAAAAAGCTTGAACTGGCTGGTTTGTTTGCAGGGTGACTCTGGCAATGAGGTCAAATCTGCAGTGACATAAAGATATCACTTAAACCATATCATCTCTGAGCTCCTTGGAGCTCCCGTAGCCTTAAGAATAAGAGAAAGTGTTGCTGGTTTATTGCTAATTTCTCCCTTGGCTTTTATGTTCCTGGAACGCGCAAACCCCATCGTTGCTCTTTTCATTTACAGGCGTAGAAAAGCCAAATAAAAGCCCGGAGGGTTTGGGAATTGCTGCCGCGGGAGGAACTCCGAGGGGTGGGTGCGAGGGGTTTGTGCAGCCCACATCCATCCCCACGCAGCCCGGGTCTCCCTGGCTTTTCCCCCCTCCCCATCCTTAAAAAAAAAAAAATCCAAAACAATTTATAACCGGCCCCACGTGCACCTGGGCCAGATGAAGGAGATGGAGCTGGGTCACCGGGGGCCTTTCCACCGGGGCACGGTAATGGCTCGTAGCAGATGTGAAGGGCTGGGTGTTACTGCCCACGTGTGAAATAGGGGCTGGTTCCGCAGCGGAGCGAGCCGCGGCCGTGGCAAAGCCAAAGTTAATGAAGGCAATTTCACCCGCGGCCCCGGGAGGCTGTAAATGAGCCGGTGTCTGGAGACGCCGGCAAATCCCCCCGCTGCCGTTTGCCAGCTTGTCCCCCGCTTTATTTGCTGGGTTGTGGGTTGGTTGTTATTTTTTTTTTTGGTCTCAGATGGCTTTTTTTTTTTCCTTCTCTTGCAGCGAGAACGAAGCGCTGTGGAGGGAAGTAGCCAGCTTGAGGCAGAAGCACGCGCAGCAGCAGAAAGTGGTCAATAAGGTAAATCCTGCTTTTCCCGAGGAAGAGATGGGGACACTCTGGTGTGTGGGTTCTTGGGGTGATGCAGTGACCTGGGCTGGGCCCTGCAGCATCGATGGGCTGCAGCGGCAGCACTTCTGCTTAGGAGTAGTTTTAATCACTGTGATTTCTCCCTTTGACCATGGAAATCCAGCTGGGAGAAGTTAAATTTGGGCTGGCAGACGCCAAATTTAGCGGTTTTCCCCTTATCCCTCCCCTTTGTGCCCATCCTCCTCCAGCATCCTCCCCGCACGGGGACCGAGCGGTCCCACTGTTACTCCTCTCCGTGTCGATCCAAGGACTGTGCACGCCCTGACAAAGCTTCTCCCTGTTTTTTTTTCTCCTCACAGCTTATCCAGTTTTTGATTTCATTGGTGCAATCCAACCGTATCCTTGGGGTGAAGAGGAAGATGTAAGTCTGCATTTCTACCTCCCGATAAAGATTCCCTGGCTGAGAGAGAATAAAGAGAGGATCAGCAGAGTGGGTCCCCCAGGTCTCTGGCTTCTCTCGCAGCCTTGCCAGCGGGGTAGGACTGGGCACCACGTCAGCCTTTGTTACCGTTTGAGAAAACTCATAACGATTTATTCTCGTTTAAGACAATCGTTCTCTCACCCCCTGACCCTTTCCCCCCCGGACAGGGGAATCGGGGAAAGCAAAGAAACACCAGGGTTGAAATATAAATAGATTTCTTAGGAGAAGACTAAATAATTAACAATAATACTAAAAAACCAGTATTAATCCCAATTCTAATATAAAATATACAAGAATTATCCCCAGCCCATTCCATCACAGGAGGCTGGTCACTCCCAGGAGGGACAGACAGTGTGGGACCCTGTGAGGAAGGGAAGGACTCAGGGCTCCAGCACCGGGGCAAGGAGTTCTCAGGATCTCAGCCATCAGAGGAGAGAGAGAAACTCCTCAGCAAACTTTCTCATTTCTATTGAATTTGACGTTCATGGTGTGAAATAATCTCTTGGCAGCTTGGGACAAGTGCCCGGGTCTCGCTCCTCCTCGTCCCCACGCCTGGCAAGGCTTGAAAACACTGAGGCCTTGAATCCCACGTAGTCCAGCTGGACATAAAGTAAATATTTTCACAAATTCAGACACTTTTTCTTCTAAAAGTGCAGTTTTCCCCAGCATTAGAAGAGAAATTAGTCCTGTGTCACTCAGCCCAGGACAGCCTTCCAGCCAATTTATTTTGGCCAGTTAATAGTTACTTGGTTTTATCCCAGGATTAGGAACAATTCACAGAACCCCAGAATGATGTGGGGTGGGAAGGGACCTCTGGAGATCATCTCCTCCAACCCCCGGCCAGAGCAGGGTCACCCAGAGCAGGTCCCACAGGAACGTGGCCAGGGGGCTTGGAATGTCTCCAGAGAAGGAGACTCCACCACCTCTCTGGGCAGCCTCTGCCAGGGCTCTGCCACCCTCACACCAAACAAGGTCCTCCTCAGCTTTAGGTGGAACTTCCCATGTCCCACTTGGTGCCCATTCCCTCTTGCCCTGTCCCTGGGCACCACTGGAAAAAGACTGGCCCCGTCCTCCTGACACCCCCCCTCCAAGTATTTCTAGGCCTTGATCAGATCCCCCTCAGCCTTCTCTTCTCCAGACTCAACAGACCCAAGTCCCTCAGCCTTTCCTCCTAAGGGAGATGCTCCAGGCCCCTCTGCTGTCCCCTCTCCAGCAGTTCCCTGTCCTTCTGGAACTGGGGAGCCCAGAACTGGTCCCAGAGCTCCAGCTGGGGCCTCCCCAGGGCAGAGCAGAGGGGGAGGATGACCTCCCTCGAGGTTCTCCACACTCTTCCTGATGCCCCCCAGGATGCCATTGGCTTTCTTGGCCACCAGGGCCTATTGCTGGCTCCTGGGCACCCTGGTGTCCACCAGGTCTTTTCCCACAGAGCTGCTTCCCAGCAGGTCACCCCCAACCTCTACTGGTCCACGGGGTTGTTCATTCCCAGGGGCAGATCCCTACAGTTGCCCTGGTTGAATTTCATCAGGTTCCTCTCTGCCCAGCTCTCCAGCCTGTCCAGGTCTCGCTGGATGGCGGAACAACAGGTTCTCCTGCTGTCTTCTGACTGGGCCCCGCTCTTCCAGTCATGGGTTCTTCACCCACCTGATTTTTACAGGTGCTCACGTACAAACTGGCAGATATTCTGCAATGTTTCTGCTCCCATCCCCTCCTTGTCCCCCTGTTGCCTGTCGAGCTGCGGGACCCTCCTTTTGTCTTCGAGCGGTGCCCGGCAGCACCATATGGCAGACACCACCCCAGCAGCCTTGATTGTTATTAATGACCAGGGCGGTTTATCCGGTGATCGTGTGCCCAAGACGTGCTGAAATGATTGATCTCGTGAGGAGAAAGAGGTTTCTCCCCAGCGCTCGAGTACATGAAAAGGGCCACAGACGTGGTGGTGTCACAGCTGACGACCACGAGTGATCCATCTTTGGAGCAGTTGGCCACGGAGGGGTGACGCCAGGCAGAGCGGTGACAATGCAGGCCTGCAGAAGGAGGGGACATGGGTCTATAAAGAAAATCCTCTGAGGCCTCAGCTTTTTACGTTTCGGCTCAATAGACTTGCAAAATGTGGCCCGGGGGCTCGGTGTGTTCCTCGGGGCGGTGGTGGGGCTGTCTGCTCCTCTGTCCTCACACAGCCACCCCCCCAAGGCCTCTTGCCCCTCCAGGGCACCCGGACCTGGGGCCGGGGGTCCGTTGGCAGCCACTGGGGTGGGTGCAGGTGCCCAGTTGTGGGGTTGGGGCCGGGGAGAGGGGGTGCCCGAGAGGCGGTGCCGGCAGCGCGGTAACTCCTGTGGGGTTTGGGAATGTTTTGCAGCCCCCTGATGTTGAACGACAGCAGTTCAGCACATTCCATGCCGAAATACAGCCGCCAGTACTCCCTGGAGCACGTCCACGGCTCGTCCCCCTACGCAGTAAGTACAGCCCGGCCTTGGAAAGGGGGGACAAGGACACGGCTGGTTCGGGGGGGACCCCTCTTAGGCTCTTCTCCAGCTGCTCTTGCCTTCCTACAGCCCTTTGTTTTGTTTGGCAAAGTATTTTAAGGTGGCAGCTGCGCTCGGGCTCCGCCAGCGGGGAGAGGAGCTGTTAACTGGTGATTCTCCACGACGATTGGGCTGGGGCCGAGGATTTGGCTTCCAGAGCAAGCGAGGAATTATCCAAATTCCACTGAAAGCAGAGATGGGTGGAAGTGGCACCTTCTTGCTTCGCTTTACATCTGCTCGCTTGGTCCGTGGTGCGGTTTTGTCACCAACAAAACGCATGTGGTGTCAGTGAATCCCTGCTCAACCTTTGCTTATATCGCCTAATTAACGGGGGACCGTGTACGATGAGCGTTATTCCCTCCAAAGATGATCACTTTTGGTCGGGGAAGGTGTCAGAGGTGAAGGAAGGTGACAACAGCTCAGAGCCTGGCTGAGACCCACACCTGAAGCAGCGGAGGCCCCAGTGATCAGAGCTGACTGATGTCCCTGGAGGTAGGGAGCGAGGTGGGAAGAGCACAAAGCCAATTTGGGATGAGAGAGCAGGTGGTGGCTTTGGAGGTGAAGGCATCTCCCAGCATCTCCAGCTCCAGAGAGACCTTATAACAACCTTCCAGTACCTGAAAGGGGCTACAGGAGAGATGGGGAGGGACTCCTGATCAAGGAGGGGAGCCACAGGATGAGGAGGAGAATTCGATTAGATATGAGAAAGAAATTCTTTGGTGTGAGGGTGGTGAGAGCCTGGCCCAGGTTGGCCAGAGAAGCTGTGGCTGCCCCATCCCTGGAGGGGTTCAAGGCCAGGTTGGAGGGGGCTTGGAGCAACCTGGTGTGGTGGGAGGTGTCCCTGCCCAGGGCAGTGGGGTTGGAATGAGGTGATCTTTAAGGTGCTTTCCCACCTAAAAAATTCTATGATTCTAAGATGCCATCGATGTGTAGGGCAGAAGAAGGGAGCTCATAGTTGGCTGTGGATGATGCTCAGACCTTGGGTGCCCATGGTGACCCCGTGTTCTAGGAGGAGTCTCTGTAAATCTGTGCTCTGGACTCTGCTCCCATTTGCTGCCGGATCCCAGTGAATCCTGAGGTTTTGTCTATACTCTCCCATCCTTCTGATGTGCTCCTTCCCCTGCCTCTTCAAGGGCCAGCAAGCACGAGGAGTCTCTCCCAAGCCCTTCAGAGCTGCTCCGAGTCCTCTTTCAGATGAGCTGCAGACGTTGCCTTTGTGTGTGTCGAGGAGGGGAGCGGGGTCGCTGCCGCTGCTATTTCCCTTCCCACCTGAGAGCTGCACTGTGCCCGCACGAAAACCCTGCTGTGATGCAGCAAACCCCTCTTCCTGCTGGGCAGGTCCCAAACTGCGGGTTCTGACTTAAAAGGAGGACTGAGACACTCGTCCTGTGTCCCCAGAGCTGGAAAGCCACGTCCCTGGTACCCTCGGGGGCTGCCTGGCGGGAGAGGTGTCACACGCCTGGTCACTGGCTGCTTTTCATCGTCTCAGGCCTCTGTTAATCCGCTAAATTTCACGTCTTGACCTGGTTCTTTCCCTTTTGGACGCTCTGTTTGATCTGGTTCCTACCAATGTGCCCCCTGAGGACCTGCACCACGTAAATTCGGGGTGTCTCTCTTGGTCTGCACCTCCCCTGCTTGCCTGGCACGGGAAACCCAGCCGGGGTTTCTTGGCCGGAGCTGTTGTTTGAGTCAAGATTCTCCTTTATTACTGATCTTCTGGCAGTGCTGTCCTCCAGGAGCAGGGCTTTACAGCTGGGAACACAGCTAAGCTCTCATATCGGCTGTTTGGAGTGAAATAAAAGCTGTCCCCAGTTCCAAGGTATGAGGTCCTGTTGGGGACGGCGGATTCCAGCCCCTGGCCCCTGCCATCGAGCTGCCCTGGTGCGCCAAGGTGATCCCCGTGAGTTTTTTAGCAGAAAACCAAAATAAGCCCCATTAAAGAGCTCTCCTGCAGCCGGACCACCCTCTGTGGAAGCTCTCTGTTCCCCTTCCAGCTCCCCCTGCCCCCCGAATCCTCTGATCTCTTTCTTTTAAAAGCAGCAAATACTTACCCAGACCTGCCGGGAGCTCTTCCAGGTATTGCCGGGTTGTCCCAGTTATGGGAAAGGCAGGTGTCATCCTTTCTCAGGCTGCAGCCTTTGTCATCTGCGGCTCCAAAGAGAGCTCAGAAGTGAGGGTCGGGCGAGTTTTCAGAGCCTGCTGCCAACGAGGACGCCGGGTCCTGGCGCTGCTGTGGTCCCTGCTTTGAAAGCGGGGGAAAAAAATGGTATTTTCATAATAAGAGAGTTAAGGTGGCGTCAGACCTTCCTGGGGGTGAGGCCTGGGTGGTCCTGACCTTGAGAGAGCTGAGATCTGTCCCGTGCCACTCCTCGGGACGTGGTCTCACATCACTGCTGCCCAGGAGCAGCTCTCCGTGCCCACAGAGATTCTGTGTCTGTGTAACTACCACCACATCACCTTTTCTGCTCAAGAATGAAACCTGGGGCTGGCAGAAACACGGCGTAGCCCCAAAGTCGGGGTCCAGACCAGGCGCCGTGGTGTGGTACGAGGCCAGCGTCTCTCTGCGCGCTCCTCGCTGGGCACAGCTGGCACTTTGGGTTTTATAAATGTTTGAAATCAGTTTTTTCCACGTGTTGGAGAAACGCTCCCGTTCACAGGACACATTTCCTTGCTGGGCAGGAGCCTGGTGTGTGCGGAGGTGGGATCCAACCTCTCCATGGGCTGAGAGTCTGCAGAACATCCCTGCATCTCCCTGGGAACCACCTGCACGCAGTGAGGTGCAGCTGGTTTGGGTTGTTCTTTAGTATTCAGTATATCTTAATATTCAGGATGCCCATGAGACAGCAATGGGCCCTGGTGGCCAAGAAGGCCAATGGCATCCTGGGGGGCATCAGGAAGAATGTGACCAGCAGGTGGAGGGAGGTCATCCTGCCCCCCTGCTTTGCCCTGGGGAGGCCCCATCTGGAGCTCTGGGATCCCATCATTCCGAGAAAGCCATTGAGGGGCTGGAGCGTGTCCAGAGAAGGGCAACAGAGCTGGGGAGGGGTCTGGAGACCAAGGAGAAGGAGCTGGAGAACTTGTGAGGGAGCTGGGGGGGTTCAGCCTGGAGAAAATGGGGCTGAGGGGAGACCCCATCGCTCTCCACAGCTCCCTGAAAGGAGGGTGTAGCCAGGGGGGGTGTCGGTCTCTTCTCCCAAGGAACAAGAGGAAACGGCCTCCAGTTGGGCCAGGGGAGGGTTAGGCTGGAGACTGGGGAAAATTCCTTCCTGGAAAGGGCTGTGAAGCCTTGGAAGAGGCTGCCCAGGGCAGTGGTGGAGTCGCCATCCCTGGAGGGATTGAAAAGGCGGGCAGAGGTGGTGCTGAGGGACATGGGTCAGTGGTGGGTTGGTCAGTGCTGGGTCCGTGGTGGGACTCCAGGAGCTGAAAGGTCCCTTCCAACCTGGACAATTCCATGATTCTCTCTCTTACCCTCTTTTCTCCTCATACCCAAGGTTTTCTAATTCCGGGTACATTTTTAATTGTCCTTTGCTTTGTGCCCTGGGCTGACAAACGCTGACACACCAAGAGGAGAGTGGTTTGGGGTTCACTCAAACGTCTCAATTGATTTCCTCCGTAGCAAGACTGATACCAAAATGAAACCATTCCATGTTGCTGTTACCAGCCTGGAAATCTTGTAAATCTTACGTCTGTAGGTCTCAGCCGAACGAATTTCGGCTTTCATTTAATTAAAAAGAATGGAGTTTTAGTGGGAGGGGAAACCTGAAATTCTGGGCTTCTGAAAACCCACGTGTTGAACGATCCTGAAAATCAATCCAATATTCTTACTTTTCAAATGCTTTTATTTCCAAGAAAACCAAGTTTACAGAACAGAAGTCCCAATTTTATTTTTTTTAAGTAGTGCTTTGGGTTGGAAACTGCATTTCTAGGCGTCCTGCTGAGTCCCAGGTTGTCTTTGTCCTTGGGTGGGCAGGATTTTGGGCTGTTCTGCCGAGCCCCCTCCCGCTCCATCGCCCAGTACGAGCCCGGTGCTTCACACCGCGAATGCTGTGATTGTCATTGCAGGCTTCTTCCCCAGCATATAGTGGCTCCAACCTGTATTCCCCGGATTCTTCAGCCAACTCCGGTCCCATTATCTCTGACGTGACCGAACTGGCCCAGTCCAGCCCTTCAGCATCTCCCAGCGGCAGCCTCGATGAAAGGTACGCTCCCGCTCTGGAATTATCTGCACTGAGAGAGTGTTCCCCGACGAGCTGAGTGCTCAAACACCATTATAATGTGCCTCTTCTGTTGAAAATCACCCATGAGAAACAGCTGGAAAACAGCACAGCCCTTGGTACGGGTGCTGTTCAGGGTGTTTGAGCTCTCTCAGTTGGAGAGACATAGATTTGACCAATGGAGCAGTCAATGGATAAGGAATTGGCTGGATGATCGCACTCAAAGGCTCCGGGGAGACCTCAGAGCCCCTTCCAGTCCCTCAAGGGGCTCCAGGAAAGCTGGGGAGGGACTCTGGATCAGGGAGGGGAGCC